>JACEFZ010016758.1:92500-107500 GCA_014155875.1 Cepaea nemoralis
TGGGAATCTCGATATATGAAACCCATAAACATGCACTCTCCTGCTGTTTTTGCTTCACCTTAACACCGCAAGGTATAAGAGGAACAAGATAGACGGGCACTCTCCCGCTGTTTATGCTTAACTTCGACACCGCAAGGTACAAGAAGAACACGATGAGATATGATGATGGTGATGATAAGATGAGATGATGATGAGATGAGATGAGTTGATGTTGATGATGAGATGAGATGATGGTGATGAGATGAGATTGTGTGATGATGAGATGAGATGATTGTGATGATGAGATGAGATGATGGTGATGATGAGGTGATGGTGATGATGAGATGAGTTGATGATTATGATGATGATGAAATGAAGGTGGTTGTGATAAGATGAGATGATCGTGATAATGATATGAGATGATGATGATGAGATGAGATTGTGTGATTATGAGATGAGATGATGGTGATGATGAGATGATACGATGATGAGATGAGATGAGTTGATGTTGATGATGAGATGAGATTTTGGTGGTGATAATGAGATGATGGTGATGGTGAATGATGAGATGAGATGATTACGATGGTGATGATGAGATTTGTGATGATGAGATTAATGATGGTGATGGTGATGATGATATGATTTGATGATAAGATGAGCTGATGATGAGATGAGATTATTATGGTGATGATAAGATGAGATGATGGTGATGAAGTTGAGATGAAATGATGGTGATGATGAGATGAATCGATGTTGATGATGAGATGAGATGATGGTGGTGATGATAAGAGGAGATGAGATGAGATGATGGTGATGATCAGATGAGATGAGGTTATGGTAATGATGAGATGAGATAATGGTGGTGATGAGATGATGATGATGATGATGATGATGATGATTATGATGATGATGATGATGATGATGATGATGATGATGATGATAAGATGAGATGAAGATGATGATGTTGATGATGATGATGATGATGATGATGATGATGATGATGATGATGATGATGATGATGATGATGATGATGATGATGATGATGATGATGATGATGATGATGATGATGATTGTCAAGATCTCCAATAAAGCCTTACAGAGGCGATAGGAGTTAACACTAGTCTAGTAGGGAGACACCAGACAGGAGAGACACCGAGCACTATAAATAGCCTCACAAGGAGACACAGTTGTGTCAGACCAGGGGCTAATGCGTACAATTGAGCGAGGGCTTTCCCCAAGTCATTGGGAAGCTTGTCCTTGCGAGTAACCGTGAAATACCCGGTTACTCTAACTCACAAGCCAGCGTGCTTGCGAGACCATGCACGCAATAATAGCTACTGCACGGAGGGGACAGTGTCCGTGCTTGTCCACGCAATGTGTAGCGTGTGGACAGACCCTGACTTGAGACGGTAGAGAGCAGACGTATCCTTAACAAATGCTATAGTTTCTAGGCAATAGGCAAACATAGGGCTGTTCATTTAGATTGTGAATACTAGCCTCATTTCTCATCACTTCATTGCATTTATGTTGTATAATGATGATGAAGTATAACGCTCGTAGAGCCATTCAAATGTCGGCTCTGAATAAATTGCATTCCTTTCGCAAATGTCACGAGTTGTTATTTCGTGCGGTGCGAAAGTAGGGGAGTCCTGAGAATCTGCAGCGCACAAGTCGCTGACAATGATAATGATGATGATGATGATGATGATGATTATTATTATTATTATTATTATTATGTTGATGGGATGAGATGAGTTGAGATAATGGTGATGATGAGATCAGATGATGTTATGATGAGATGGGATTACATGGTGTGATGATGAGATGATGATGATGATGATGATGATGATGATGATGATGATGATGATGATGATGATGATGATGATGATGATGATGATGATGATGATGATGATGATGATGAGATTATGGTGATGATAGAGCCACCAAGATTTTCGCTTTTGTCAGAGTAGGCTAGATGTCCGTTGTACTACCCAAGGATCATGGTTGAAAGGGGGAGGCATATCATACTTATGTTTAGTATTTTAAAATCTCTGTCAACAATGTGTTTGTGTATGTAACCTCAAGTCTTACAGTGAGTCAGATATGCGAGCAAACAGATAGACAGACGGGCAAACGGGTAGACATGTTCATGTACCACACACACACACACACACACACACACACACACACACACACACACACACACACACACAACACACATACACACACAATTATGTCTAGTTACTAGTCCATAGTTAAAGTGGGCGTGGTCTTGTAAAACCATTAAATATGATATTTTCGAAAATTGTTAGGAAGACACGAGGATTTACACAACCACACACACCCTTTGAAAATAGAGAAATCAAAGCGGAAGTATGCACGCACAAACACTCATACAGGATAGCCTTTACACGAAGTCGCGAGTCCTTAGTTTTCTATAGAATTGATTTTACCGAAGAAAATGATGGTTGTTTATTGTTAAGCTTTGATTAACTATTCAGTCCCTACTTCTCAACGAAGAGCACCAATTTACAGTACACTATCTGCCCCGACTTTCTATAGAGTAATTTCAAAATATACGTATTGAGACAGGCGTGCATTTTTGGAATTTATTCAATCACCTTGATGAAGTCTTTAATGTATTCCGTTTCTCAGCCCCGTCCCCATCCCGCCTGGTATCGAACGTAAGGTTCCTCTGCCAGAGCCTGCTTTCACAACAGCCTCCATAGGCGTGCTCATCACAGACGGCGCGCGGAGAGGATCGACGGGTTTATAAAAATCCAACATCATTAAAAGCTGGTTATTTGGCCTGGTGGAAAAAACTGCTGCTGGGAGACAAGAAGACTTCAGTTGACACAGACAACAGACTTCCGAAACAGCTCCAGACGTAAGCGGTTTGTTGATTGAAATACTTATTCAAGTTTTTTCAGGTATGGGCTTTATGTATTACTTCTTACTGTTTTATAGTAGGATTGAAAGATATTCATGTTTTCTCAGGTATTTGTTGTGTGAATTATTCTTCACTGTTTTATAGCAAGATTGAAACTTATTCAAGTTTTATCATGTATGGTTTGTGGGTATATTTCTACACTGTTTTATAGTAGGATTGAAACTTATTCATGTTTTCTAATGTGTGGCTTGTGTCTATTATTCTTCATTCTTTTAAAGCAGGATTGACACTTATTAAAGTTTTCTCAGATGTGGGTTGTGTGTAGTATTCTTCGCTGTTTCATAGCAGGATTGAAACTTATTCACGTGTTCTCAGGTGTCGGTTGTATACATTATTCTTGACTCTTTTATAGTAGGATTGAAACTTCTTTAAGTTTTTTCATGTGTGGGTTGTGTGTATTATTCGAAATCGCGAAAACCGCGTTCGAACCACAGTTACGGGCTATTTGGTAGCATTCCTCCTTGCGTCGTTTTTATATAATGGCATGAGTGCCGGTCGTTCAGAAAGCAGTGACAAACTACTGAACGTAAACTTGCAATGAGATCACAAACAGTCCAAACAAAATGTTGTGGTGGATTGCGACGTCCTGTAAAGGATAATTAACTAACTTTATGAATTTTAATTGTTTTTGTTTTGTGTGTATTGGTTGTGTCTGTTGCAGTCCATAACTATTTTAATTTCTGTAGTTGTTTTCAAGCACTATCAAAATTATCAAAATACTTTCGCACGTCACCAGGTAACCTAGATTTTCAAAACGATTCACTTTCCATCATTTCTTTTGTTGATAAATATAGTTGTTGCCATATTTGTTTTGTCTCTTGTCATTATAATTGCTTTTATTGTTTACACTGAGGTATAAATGTTATTTATCACGTTGTTCTTGCATTGCTTTAATTAGTTTCTCAATTTCCATTTAGGTTTTTATTAATAATACTGCGTCGGCAGTATATTGAGATATTCAGTACTGTCTATTCTCGTGAATATCTAGGCAGTATTGTTACTTATCAATATTTTGTCTCACATTCCTCATAATGTTTTCAGTCCTAAAAATGCTTTCAGTAAACAAGCTTAACTGTTAAGATGTCTAAACGTAATTATGTGTCACTCGGTGTTCCATAACTAACCATTCTGTTATATCATCGCATATTCTCACGACTACCGTTTGTTATATGTAAAGCGATTATTCAGTACATTTAAGATGTAACTGGGAAATTCAATTGTTTCATTATGCTCTATAATTTATTCGACTTATAGACAGTTTAAGTAACCTATACAACAAGAGTCTTCTTCATCTTTTAGCCCATTTCATGTGGCATTGGTGATCATGTTTGTTCACTGGCTTCTGTCTCTTGTGCTGCGAATCATTTCTGATAATGACGCTCCTCCATGTTATGATGTCAAACTAAAAAAAAAACATCTTCGATCATAGTGTCCCCCTGCCTCTCTTTTTCTCCAACTTTCCCGTTGTGACACCATACTCTAGCTTTCCTGTTCTCATAACATGCCCGAAGAATGTGGACTGTATTCTTCTTATGAGATTAAGTAAGTATCTTTCTCAGCTAACTTTTCTCAAGATGTATTCGTTGTTTGTTTGTTTTTTTATATCCCTCCACGGTGTTCTCATTATTCGTCCATAAAAAAACATCTCAGCAGCTTCCAAATAATTCCTCGTGTGTCCTATTTTTGTCCACAATTTGCTTTCGCACTTCATGATTGGCTCAATATAGCTATTAAGCAATATTTTCTTCACATCTACAGATATTGACAAATTACAGTAAATGGTCTTCATTGAACCAAGTTTACAGGTTTATATTTCACTCCCTGATTTTTTTTGTCTATATAATTGTTCTCCTGTTAAAGTGTTAGTTAGTCGAGAGATTATCCTCATTGCACATAGAATCATTCAGTCCATACGTGTTTGGATCCCCTCCTCAGTAAATCCCGCAACGTGTAGTGGCTCACGACACCAGTTTTGAGTTGGTTTATTAATTTTCTTTGGCTTCCTGCATATTGTTCTTGTCTGGCTCTCTTTTAACTTGCTGTTCTCGCAGTCTGGCCATGGCTGTAGATTCATAATCATCACCTGGTTCTTGCAAACGACTTACTTCTCGTAGAGCATTAAAGAGTGTTATCACATGAACCACTATTTAATCCATAGTCAGCGTCCGCTTTGTTTATATTTTCCTGTATTTTCTTAAACTCTTCCTATGGTTAATTTTCATTCAAGTGTGCGTCCGTGCCTTATCAAACCAAGGCAGCTGTTCTGTAATCACACTTTCAAGTCACCGTTTTTGGTTTTGAGATATACGCTTGTATACTGTTAACCATTCCTTTAGCCATAATCCTCTTACCCTGTTAGATTCTTCTTCACCCCTATATCCCCCATTGGGGTAGAGGCATTCAACCAAGTCACTCTAATCACTCCTATCCTTAGATTTCTTATACAGCTCCGTCCACGTCTTCCCCATATTATGCATTTCTGTTTCTACTTCTCTCCTGATGTGTTTGATGTCTTTCTCTCTAGCTTTTGCTCCATTGGCTACAGACCAAAGTCTCTCTAGTTATACTGTTCACATGTTTTCTCACTGTATGTCTTATCCAGCTCCAACGTATTGTCTTCCCGTATTGGTTCGCTTGTGTTGATCTGTTTCTTTCCATGAGCTCCACATTGGTAACTCTGTCAGACTATATTATTTTGTTTTGCACAGTCAGCAATTAGTGAATATTTAAAGTTTATTTAGTAGCTTTTTTTGTTTCCCTGTTTCGGATCCACGCAGTAGTACTGATTTAACGTTAGAATCAATTATTTTAAGTTGGTGCTAAGTTTAATTTCTTCTGACTTCCTCAAATCCCCCCTCATAGCCCGCGATACAGGATGTATTTTAATGACTATGCAGTGTTTGAAAATATTGCAGGTCCAAGTTTTGTATTTACCTATTATGCTGCATAAACTTTATAGAGAGCACATACAAAACTTGGACCGGCAATATTTTCATACACTGCACAGTCATTAAAAATACACCGTATCTTCACACGTTGTGTTCCATGGGCGTTAATCAACTCTGCCGTCATGTTATCACCTTCTGGTAATGTCCCCTTTTTACCATGATTATTGCCCACTTTTTTTTTAAGGAAAAGGACCCTGTCCCACGGCTTGCGGCGTACTGCGTATATAGTGCTAGCCCTGTATGATTTATAGATCGATCTTTGCTCCATGTGTGATGAAGTCAGTATCAATACTATCGTTTTTATCTCCCTGAATATTTTCTGGTACTTTTAGGCTGGGTCGACCCGGGAGCCGAAGGGGGAGGGGATCCCAGGGCAGGAATCTGCCCTGAAAGAAAAGGTTGGTGAAGTGATAGCGCTGTCACCTTTTCTAGGCCTGAGGGCCTGAGAGCAGGAGGAATACGGGGAGGGTGGCAATCTTTCCCTCACACAGCAAGCCACTTGCCCAGGCTTATAATCACGTGCAAATGTGGAAGGCATCTGAGGACGGCTCCGACGTATCGCTAATCAGTTTGTCAGAGGGATAGTCAGCATCCACACACTTTGGCTTCTGCTGAGAGAGAATAAACACTTCCGGGGTTCCCTAGAGTGCAGTGATGTAGAACTTTTTATCAGAAATAGCATTTCATGCAAAATATGACCAGTTACGACACACACACACACACACACACACACACACACACACACAAACACACACACACACACAAAACCATTGTAACTACCATGAGGTGACTTTTAGGCCACCTTTAGCTCGCTGTCTTACTATTGGCAAGTCGACATCATGGTTGTAACTTTGTTACAGCGCTACTTCTATGTTCTGGTGGTTGGAGGTGTGTGGATATGGTTGGGTGGGTATGTGCGGGCTGGGGGATGGGTGTGTTGTGGGGAGATGTGTGTGGGGGGATGTGTGTTAATAGGGAAGGATGGGTTGGTGGGTGTTTGGGTGGGGTGTGTGTGGGTGAGTGGGTGTGTGGGTGGGGTGTGTGTGGGTGAGTGGGGGTGTGTAAGGCTGGGTGAGGCTGTGTGTGGGTGGGTGGGGTGGGTATGTGGCAGGCTGGGGTGGGTGGTGGTGTGTGCGGGTGGGGGATGTGCGTGGGTGGATGGAGGGTGTGGGTGTATGGGTGAGTGATATTTGTGGGTGGGTGAGGTGTATGTGGGTGGGTGGGGGTTGTATGTGAGTGGATGGGGATGTGTGTGGGGTATGTGGGTGGAAAAAGGTTGTGTGGGTGGGTGAGGGATGTGTTTCATAACATTGTAAAATGCATTGTTTATGTTTACAACATTCATTTGACAATGCATTTACCTATGTGAATGCATCATTTACTATTGATGAATGAAAGATGAGTGATTGGAAGGGTCGAATGTAAGAAGGGCCTGCGTGCCCAATTTGTTACCCTTTTAAAATAAAGTTGAATTGAATTGAATTGAATTGAATTGAATTGAATTCTGTATTTGATGGTTTTCCCCGCTCCCCCCCCCCCCCCCCCCCCCCCCCCCCCCCAATGAGGTATTTTTACGAGTCGTGGTAGCACGATTGTCTGCCAACCCGGCGTTCAAATGTTAGAATTCCCATGGCAGCAGATGTTTACAGTTGACTTGGGGTTTTAAGGTGGACACTGCCCACCAGAATATGCCCTTGGCAGTAAAGGCGACTGGGGTGATGTTCATTTTGTCACTATTCTGTAACATTTATGTTCGAAAGCCCCAATTCTCATCATTAGTGATCGTTAAATGGTAAATAAATTACATCCGTATTCTGACACAGGAAAGATGCATGTTCTCTCATATTGTCCTTTCATATAGTTGCTGATGCTTGTACCATTCTTTAGTGTTCTTCTGTCCGGTATTCTCTATGCCCTCAACCCAAGCCGTCCTGTCTTTTGCTATCTCCTGTAGCTTCTTTCCTGTCCTTCAAATGTTCATCTCTGTAATTCTCTTCTCCGTGTTATTTTTTTTAGCTATCCCGCAATTACGTTTGTCTTGAGGATTCAAGAAAAGAGAGTGTCTAGTTACATTGTCCACAGGTTTTCTCAGTGTATCCAATTCTATGCAATGCCAGCGACTTTTCCTAATATTTTTGTTCACTAGAATGTTTTTTGTTTGTTATTGTAGATCTCTCCGTGAGCTCTTCATTGGTTATTATGTCATACCATTTTATTCCCACTATTCTACGCAGGCACCAATTAGTGAATGTTTGCTGCCTATTTGTAAACCTTCTAGTTGTTTTCCATGTTTCTGACCCATACAGTAGAGCAGATTTAACATTAAAGATAAATTTTCTAAGTTCTGTGCTATTTTTTACCTCCTATGGTTTCTACAAATTTCTCAGTGCTATATTTAACTTCCTTTGGTTTCCACATTGTCTTAGTAATATGTTTAACTTCCTTTGAGTTAAACATATTCCTCAGTTCAAAGTTTAACTTCCTTTGGTTTCCACAAATTTATCAGTGCTACGTTAAACTTCCTTTTGTTTCCAAAAATTTCTCAGCGTTATGTTTACATTCCTTTTATTTCCACACATTTCTCAGTGTTATCCAACTGATGTATATATGTGTGCGGCTAGCACTAGACACTCCATATGTGTGCGGCTAGCACGAGACACCCCATATGTGTGCGGCTAGCACGAGACACCCCATATGTGTGCGGCTAGCACTAGACACCCCATATGTGTGCGGCTAGCACGAGACACCCGATATGTGTGCGGCTAGCACTAGACACCCGTTATGTGTGCGGCTAGCACGAGACACCCGATATGTGTGCGGCTAGCACTAGACACCAGACACGCCACGAGGCAAGTAACAAGATCCTACATACTATTTTACACTTTCAATGCCGGCTCCGTGGCCGAGGAGTTAGCAGCTTTCTCCGCTAACCCCGAATACTCTCGTCACGTGACGCGACGAGAATTAGCAGTGGTTCGAATCGCAAAAGTGACTTATGAGAGTATGGAGCCGGTCGCTCAGAAAGTCGCGGCGTGCTGATGAGCGTAATCTAGCCTAGGAATCAACATACAGCTGAAAGATGCTGGTGTTGACCGCAATATCCTGAAACACGATGGAAACGCGGGAAAAAAAAAGTATACATTGCGCCTTCTGCAAGATGGAAAACATACTTACCAACAAAATGTTGTCAACTGCAGTGGGGAAAAAAAGTGTGTTGAAGTGCTATATAAAACCCATATTGTCGTATGCGTGTGAAACATAGATAATTAACAGACAAGATGAGATGGGAGTGCACATGTGGTGTTTGAAGAAAATGCAAAGAATTCCATGGACGAGAGAAAATCAAATGAGACAGTCCTTCAAGAGATACATGAAAAACGGCAATTGATTGGAGAAATTAGAGGTAGGCATTCAAGATGTTTTGGACATGTTACAAGAAGAAATAAGCTTGAGAATTTAGAGACAACGGGCAAGCTTGATGGGAAAGAGCAAGAAGAATACAAAAGGATAAATACCTTGATGGTTTGGCAGTATGACATGGTCGGGACAAGAACACAGACCTGATTCCAGACTCTGGTGAGACTTTCGGCATGGCACTTGATGATGATTCTACCTTGTGCCACCTAAGTGGCTGACACCGTCCTGAATTTACCTGACGTCACTTACTGTGGCACCATAAGCTGAGACATATTCCACTACAGTATTTCTACAAGTATAGTTGAGTTGAGTTGAGCTAAGAACTGACATCACTGCATTCAGGACATTCCCATATGCGCTTCGCCCCCTCGTTCAACAGCCAGCGAAGAGTTACACTACTAATCGTTCCCACTGCTAACTGATTGAAAGTTCTCCTGGTCTTACCTCTCAGTTTTGAAATTCTTCCAGAACCCCTACCAATCCCCCGCAATCTCATTCTTTCCACACACGGGCTTCAATCTCTTCTCCCACCTTCTCCACCTAGCCCGACAGGCGCAAGAGCACCTTTCCCTTGTCCATAGGTAATCTACCACCAAGAGGTTTATTCCCTGCCAGCCTATCAGCCTGTTCATCCCCCTACACTCCCGCATGGCTAGGGCAAAATATCCAAACAATTCTCACAATCTGTGACCTCTAAAGCAAGATGAGACATTCCACGCGAAACCTTCCTTTCTCCACCTTACAAAGCATGCTCCTTGAGTCCGGTGAGCCATTCCACGCGAAACCTTCCTTTCTCCACCTTACAAAGCATGCTCCTTGAGTCCAGTGAGCCATTCCACGCGAAACCATCCTTTCTCCACCTTACAAAGCATGCTCCTTGAGTCCGGTGAGCCATTCCACGTGAAACCTTCCTTTCTCCACCTTACAAAGCATGCTCCTTGAGTCCGTAATGACTACAGTAATATCTCAATCTACAAACCTCTTCTAATAATTTGGGTTTTGATATGCGGAGTCATGGCCAGATTTACGATGATCTGAAGCGTTCAGTTTCAGGTTACTATTACAATCGATGAAATGTAAAACATGATTTCATTGATGATGATAGTAACCAATGACAGAGTCCTACAAGAAACAAATGAAAACCGTACTCTGATGAAGAGAAATTAGCCGTAGACAAGTATTTTTGACACGTTATGAGAAGAATCAAATTTGAGAACTTCGTGATAGTTGGTAAGATTGACGGGAAAAGAACATGGGAAAAGCAGAGAATTAAATACTTGAATGACTTGGCCACGTGGTATGCTTGAGACAGGAACACAGCTGATTCACGACTCTGGTGATCGTGTGAGATTGCGAAACATGACAGCCCACGCTTATCGGAATGGCACATGATGATGACTATTACCATCGATGGCCAGGAGATAGCTCACAAACATGAGTTTTAAAAAGGCATTTGTTTGTTTTAGGGCGCACGGTAACTCTCGCTGGGCGTGAGTTTGAATCCCGATCAATACTTGGATTTTGTTGTCTTCTTTGACCTTAGGTCTCGTTTCGACGCGGCTGAGAGGTTATGGTCTGGGCCTCAAACTCTGAAGCTACCGAGTTTGACTACAGCATATGGCTGGGACATGGTCAAAGATCTGCTGGTATCTAATATCACACGCTATCCCTAATCTCTATGGTAGTGAGAAGTGATACCTAGGCTTCTCTGATAAGGAAGAAAACAGGGGGTTCCGTGTGCAAGTTGTGAACGATAAAAATCCCACGGTAGTTGGAAATCGCAAAGAGTAGGAACTTGACAGCATTGTTTAAATTACACAAAGTAAACTTACCCCGGGTAGATACAGCCCGTGACCTTGGATGGAATCTATCTAGAGGAAGTAAACCGTACACAAATGCATGCCGATGTCCTACACACTGACCTCTGGGATTTCGTACACCTGACCTCTGGGATGTCGTACACACTGACCTCTGGGATGTCGTACACACTGACCTCTGGGATGTCGTACACACTGACCTCTGGGATAGGTAACTAGGTTGAGGCACTACTGTCGAATGTGGAACGGAGATGACCCTGTCTATGGTGGGCATTTGGACATGTTTTATGAAGTAAAGGCTGACGTGTGATACTTACAACTTCACCCATCCAGTTCCGATTCATTCATTCATTCATTCATTCATTCATTCATTCATTGCTTGCTTGCTTGCTTGTGTTCGTTGGCTTGAGCTCTAACGCGAAGTCCTGTATGTCGGATGAAGGCATCCTGTTGTCCAACATCAGTGTGATGTCACACAGGACCTGAGGTTTGCGTGAGTATCCGTTGTCCCATGTCTGGCTTATTGGTGTGCAGACTGGTGGTTCCTCGCCATACAGGCAGACACTCTCCGACTTCGGAGGAATCGGCGATCCTATTGACTTTAGCCAGGACCCCGAAGGGACCTGTTGCCCAGGACGCTCGACGAGGACGCGTCAATAGGTCTTGGCCAGTATATAACCCGGCCCTGGTGCCTTGGAAACACCTCTGCGTCCCTATTCATTCATTCAGTAGCATGTCTTTGCAGAAACTCGCTCTCGTAGCAACATTCCGGAAAACCTCTCGATCCATAAGCAAGATGTCCCGCATCCGATACACTCATCTGGAGATCATCTGCCACATCCTGCACCCATCTTCCCTTTGGCGTACCTCTTCCTCTCTTCCCAGGCATATACCCCTCCATTGTTCTCTCCAAACTGTCATGACGTTTCAAGTTACCAAAATATTTCAATTTTTTAAAAATTGTTTTCAGTAGCCAACCATCTTCAATATTCAGATACTGCGTTTGTTCTTTTCTGTATCCAAGATATTCTTAAACCCGTCTGTAACATTTATATTCAAATGCATTTATGCGTTGTTCAGCTTGTTTAGTAAGTGTCAAGGTCTCACAGGCGTGCGTTGCAATGGGAAAGATGCATGATGCATGCTCTTAAAAATCTAATTGTTGTGGGTCTATCTGTCTCACGCCACAATTTATTCTTTTGCAATTGGTCTATACAAATATATGGCTAAAACAGTATAACCCAATACGCCAGGAGATGTGATACCGGGATCTTTCCTTTGCGCAGGCTAAAAGGGGATGCATTTAAAACATGCATTGACAATTCTAAAGAGCAAAATGCGACACTGAAACCTGTCTTTTACGGCCTCGACATTCCCCCACAAGTTAAAATACAAATTTAACATAAAAAGATATCCTAGCTTGGAAGCAGAATTTGACACTGAAATTTAACTGACGGACTAATGAGAGATAATCTCTGTCATTTTATCCGAAGGCAGATGAATTATTCTCGTTAATGTGGTTTTAATTTGAATTTTTATTACAATCTGGGTTTCTGATGTTGGCGAGTGCTATCCCTGTCCAGATTTGCCCTCTTTTTGCATTGAGCAGCTACATTGAGCTGTGTTTTACTGTGTTGTTTTGGCTAAATCGTAACTGCAGCAAAGGTTTAAAAATACAAGGAATGAATCACCAAACAAGGAGAAGTAGACGGTAAGCTGTAGTAGAACACCATCACATGTAACAACATGGGCCATGCGTCAGCACAGAAACTACGGACACAACTACATGAGTTAGTTGAGTTGAGGCAAGAGCCGACATCACTGCACTCAGGACATTTCTATAGTGCTCCGTCCCCTCGTTCAACAGCCGGCGAAGGGATATACTACTAATCGTTCCCACCGCTATCTGATTTAAAGTTTTCCTTGTCTTCCCTCTCAGTTTTGAGATTCTTCCAGAACTTGTGCAGATCCGCCGCATTATCATTATTCCCACATATGTGTTCTCAATCTGTTCCCCCGCCTTCTCCACATGGTGTCACAGGCACCCGACCACATCTCCCTTGCCCATAGGTAATCTACCATCAAGAGGTCTATCAGCCTGTTCAACCCCCCCCCCCCCCCACACACACACACCCTCCCCTGCACCCCTGCATGGCAAGGGTAACAAATCCATACAATTCTCACATTTTCATGAAAAACATTACATTAAAATATAAAAGTAAAAGTTACTTATCTATATCTTTGTTATGGGCCTCAAGTGTAGTCATGTCTAAAATGGGCATTTTTATGTAGGTTGTTTGTGCAACCATAATTCCTTCTGGTTGTTTCCTTTTTCATGCCCCACATTAAAATCTTTTTTTTTTTAAAACCACAAAGTAATAAATCACCCGTGGTGAAACTTAACTTCAAGAAGTGGAGCTGCACGCCTGTTCAGATAAATATATAGACACACGTGAAAAAAAAACAGGTTGAGAAATTGAAATAAGAATACAGAAAATAGGACGAGTTTTCACGGACATTTATGGAAATCAAACGAAATTAAACTTAGCATCAAAATTATAACATGCAATAATATAGTGCCGAAGAATAGTACAGGGTGTTTGTAATTAGAACGAATTTGAAACATGAAGTACATGATGCCATTAAAAATATGTTTAAAAATTCATTAAATTAGTTACAATAGTCACTGCTTGGTATAAGGTTATTTTGGGGAAACTGGAAAGTACCAATGAAGTATACATTATAACAGGTGTTGGAAATGTCCAATACGGGTTTCAAGACATGATTGTACATGTGTCTTCACATTGTCTAATACCATCTGCAGTGTGTCTATTCAAGGACACAATTATTTCTTTCGATGATAACACCATTCTATTTGGATTGCAAAGTTACTCTAGCAGACGACAGACATTCGCTGCATATTGCTTCACGATGAACTGTGGAGGGCATATTTTGCTGACATCATGTACTTCATTTTTCACATGTGTTCTACACACAAAGTGTAGTGACTTTACAAACATTAAATGTAAAGCTTGGTGAACAGAAATTTACAGTATAATACTTGTTTATTAGATTGTGTACCATGTCTGGTCTAAAACCTACTTTTTATTTGGCGCTGAATCAGTTAATACTACTATTAAATCAATACTAGTGCATGAATGCGAGCCATGGTTGATGGCTAAAACAGTTTCTGATGCAGGATTATGATGCCTACTTATGAGACAGGCGCGCTACCTACTGTGCTACCTAGGCCCTGTAACAGTTACTAAGAAGCTTTAATCTATCATTGATTCGTGTCAGCGCAGAGCTAAAGCACTAAACATGTCTGACAGAATCGTTAATGTGGAGTTCATCAGCATAATATTGTGTCATGTCGGTAAGCGTGGGCCACGCATTGTGGCGAAGGTGTTACGGACGCAATTCGTAATCCCGCTTACCGCGTTCGAAGTACAGCCACCGGTGATTTGACAGCAGACCGCCTTACTTTGTTTTTCATACAATGGTATGAGTGCCGGTTGTTGAGAAAGCAATAGTAACCTACAGAACGTGAATTTGCAACGAAATCACAAACAGCCAAGAAATGATGCGGTTGGCTGCGACGTCCTGTAAAGAATGTGAAACTAACTCAACGGGCTAGTAAGAGTTAAGACCACCATATTTCTAGGACTAAGTTCACGGGCGAATAGGTGGTCAATCTCTTCCTCCCGTAGAAAACGTCGAGAGCTGACATCAAACCCTCGTTCAACCGCTTTCATGCCATTGTCAGCCTAACCTCCTAGCCATTATACCAACAATTCTGTGTGTTTTTGATGAATGATCTCTCACGCCTGCAGCTGTCACACTCCCTGCTGTCTTCCTCTCTGTCCATGACATTCTGAACATTCTTCTT
>JACEFZ010016758.1:112500-385000 GCA_014155875.1 Cepaea nemoralis
CCAGGGATTGACCCCCTTCTCTATTAGTACGGTCATAAAAATATCATATCGAACTCTATTGTATGCATCCTCGAGATCAAGCGCTACCGCCATCGTTTCCTGTCTACTCTGGAACCCCTCATAAACATCAAAGGCAAAAGTGGCTGCATTTGACCAGGTATCTTTTCCTGGCCTGTAGCTCCCCAGGCCTCTTGGAAGAAGCTTCCCCCTTTCCAAGAACTCTTGCAGCTTGACAGCGACTATCTTCTCTAGAACCTTCCCAAATGTATTTTGAAGGGTGATGATCCTAAAGCCACTAAGCTTTGAATGATCCTTGAATGGTTTTGGGAGAGGGATGAGATAGCTGTGCACCCAATCCTGCGGTACTGATGCTGTCCTAATGCTCTGGTTAAAGCAGTCGGTCATCTCCTTCAGGTCTGCATCGCTCAAAGCCTTCATGTGGCCATACCTAACCCCATCGGGCCCTGGTGCCGTGTCTTTTGCCTTTTTCAAAATATGTTTAACATCTTCAACCCGTATGATGTCTTCATAATGCATATTCTTCATGGTGCCAGATAATTCCTCTCTAACTGCATCCCTGGTGTCCGCATCATTATGATTGGTCTGCTCTAAAAATCTCTGGAGAAACGCCTCCCCTTTCTCTTTGTCTGTTGTCACGCGCACACCATCATCTCTATCAAATTGTTCCCACTGTCATAGGTCGATCTTTTCTTTGCATTTGTCTGTGCAGTTTCCAGAATTTTCGCAGTGTTTTATCATCTCCAATCTCCTTCATGAAACATTCCCATTTTGCGTTTTTGGCCTCTGCAGCACAGCGCTTGAAGACCTCCACCTTGTCTTTCTTGACATTTTCCGCGGTGTCCACTTCCTCTCGTGAGCTTCGGGGTGTCTGTCGCACTTTCCTTAGCTGCTTCACTGCAGCTCTCTTTGCTTTCCAATCCTGGTCTACTTCTGGGATCCACCATGGGGGCTGCAAAAAAGGAGTTTTAACATTCCTGTTGCAAGCTCCCTGTCTGAGGCTTCCAACAAGGCTATCGGTCCACTCATACCGGAAGGTCTTGCGCGCTCTCCCAGCCTTAACTTTCCTGGCTTTAGAGATCAGGACTGAGCATGGCAAGTGATCACTCCCATGGTCATTCAAAACAGTCCACTTTACATCAAGGACTGATGACTGGGAGACAAGTGCCAAGTCAATAGCTGTGTCTGCATCGCCAGGCCTCATTGCCATTCTAGTCGGCCTACCATCATTTATGCAGACCACATCGGAGTCCACCATGGCATCCGCAAGGGCAATTCCCTGTCGGTTTTCTCCACTACTGTCCCAATCTCTGCTCCTCGCATTGAAGTCTCCACATATGAGTAGCCTATCACCTGGTAATTCCTCCAATTCCTTAAGCCAGTCCCAGTGTTCCTTTCTGACAAAACAGTCCACTGTAGCATATACATTTATGATGTTCCAACTTAAGCCACCAATCTCCATTTGTATACCCTGGACCTCTCTTGCACTATGATTCCACTGGCTCAAGTCAAGTACCACATGCTTCACTCCTTCCTTCACCAGCAGACCTTGCCCATGTCTCTTCTGCCCAGTAGGGTTTATATAACTGGCGTACCCAGGGCAATGGTATTTGTCTGTATTTAGCTCCTGGAGCATGAGGACATCAAAATCATATATAAGCCTCTCCAATACAGGACCTCTCTGCCTGGCACTACGACAATTCCAGTATCCCACTCTTACATGGTTGAAACCTAGTCTCTCCACTTTTCGTCTTGTTCTCCTGGCGCCTGCCCTCCTATTTCTATGCCTTCTTCTCACACCATTTCCTCGTCTTCTCCTCCTCACTCTCTCTTCGCTAGCCTCTGAAAGATGTGTCAAGCGCAGAGCACGTGCTCCGTAGCTCCGGCGACGATTCCCGTGTTGAATTAATTCCATAAGCAAAGTTTGGATATTGCAGGAAATAAACAGTCGCCCTAGCATTGCCTGCTTGCTAGGGAAGAGGCAGGGGATGTCCCGCAGGAGTCCATACGCCTGGTGCCGCCCCACACGCCTGCCAGACGTCCAACGTTCACGACCAGTTTACCCATGGCCATCCAGTTCCTCAGCACGCTGGTCCACCTTGAACTTGGGGGTTTATATTTGGAGTTTTCCGTCTCCTAGATGGACTGCTGTCCAAAGCTAACAGGTTCCACCTACCCGGGGAAGGGGTTAGAGCGCCCCTGACTCGCTTGGCAGGCACGTCTCCGAGCATATGAGGCATTTTCTAAGGAACTCAGAACCCACCCTGAGATCCTGCCTCGCCCTCTGTGCCCACCGCCAGTTGGTCCGCGGCTGCTTATTGGGTATTCGCAGCTAACCTCTATATATAGAGGCCGTTCCACGATCCGCCGCCTGTGGACGCGCTGGGTTGGGGGTGGTCGCACCAGCTTTACCCAGATTCCTTGCTGATGATTCATAATATTCTAAGAACTTTTCTGTAACAGTTAAGTTCAAAATCCGCAGTTTATTTCTTTAATCGTCAACATCATAAAGCGCCTTGTTAGCTGGCGTAGGCGATCATGCTTCTCCATATCTTGCATCTCCAACGACATGTTTCAGTGCATGTGCTAATATACCTCCCTGTCATGACACAAAACTGTCAAGAATTTTCTCTTGCTTGAAACCTTTATCTCTCTTTCCCCAAATCTTTCCATGTGTCATAATATGTTATAGTGTTTGTCATCTACTAATATGGCCAGAACTTGATGCTTGCCTATTTCTGATGCTTGTGATAAATTATTGTGTGTGGCTATACCTCCCTAAAACATTTAGATTACTCATTTTATTTGTGCAAAGAACTTTCACCATTCTTCTGTAAAACCACATCTCTATAGATTCTAGGGATTTCTTTGCTTATTTATTAATTGCCCAGGACTCACATCCGTACGTTACAACTGCTTCTATGTAACATGACATAATTCTTTTTCTAGCTTCCAATTACAAGGCCTTATTGCATACGATGTTCTTCATTTTATAGAATGCAGTTTTTGCTTGTCATATTCTGTTCTTTTTCTCTGTGATACATCTTCCATCTGATGTTATTCATGTGCCTAAATATTTGAAATTATGCGTGTCCAAACATAACAGCATTTATTTTAACTGCACATTTAATTTCGATTTGTTTCTTTGATATCACCCTTACTTGTTTTCCTATTATTCAAGGTAAGGCCCATTTTTAGTTTCTTTAGTGGCTGAAAAATAATCCATGACCCACAGTGATCCGACCAGTACGTTCATATTTCTGTAACTCTTCCATCATAGCCGGCTCCGTGGGGAAGGAGTTACGGATGCAGATCGCAATACCGCATACTGCGTTCGAAACATAGCTGCAGGTAATTTGCCAGCAAGACGCCTTGCGTTGGTTTTGTATGAAATGGTAGTGGGTGTCGGTCGTTCAGAAAGCAATGGCAAACTATTGAACTTAAACTTGCCTAGGAATCACAAACAGCCAATAAATGCTGGGGTTGACTTCTACGACATGTATAGGATATGTAACTAACTTTTAACTTCCATCATATGTGGCAATACTACATATATTCTTGAAATCTATTTTGTCTCGATGTTATATATGTAATATTTTTCCAAGCTTGAGCCCTAGAGAAGTGGAAGACTAAAAGGCTTCCAATCGTACAACTTGAAGATGCGCTTCATAACTCAAACTCCATGAGTGGAGACTGCTGTAGCTGATGGGAAATAAACATGCTAAATGAACCGCCAGACTCTGCTCAAAGGCCACCTCAGACTGTATTCAGATATGTGAGCAAGAGGCCAGATCAACTTTCGCTGTAAATCTACAACTTAAGGAATTCTGGTTATAGGTTTATACTATACGATTACGATTAGGAACTGTATGTGTATATCTTCTTCTTGTAGTTCATGCCTTGTGGAGTTGGTGATCATGTCTGTCCTCAACCTCCTGTCTCTTGTGCTGCGAGTTATTGCTGATACCAACGTTCTTCCATGCTATGTTGTCAAATTATTCGACATCTTTTCTCTTTGTCTCCCCTTGCCCATTTTCTCATCCATCCTTCCCAGTGTGACAACTTATACCAGCTTTCCCCTTCTAATGACATACTCACAGGATGTGGACTGTCCTCTTTTGACGCTAATAACCAGTTCTCTTTGTGAGTTAACTTCTTTCAAGATATCTACATTGGTCTTTCAATTCGTCCAAGGTTTTCTCATCAATCTTCTATAAAACCACATCTTCGCAGCTTCGATATAATTCTTCACTTGTCTGCTAATTGTCCACGATTCGCTTCCGTACATCAGGATTGGCTTAACATGGCTCGTAAGAATTATTTTCCTCTCTTCGATTCCACGTGTTTAAACAGCTGAATGAATTATGAGGGTAACAGAAAGAAAGTCGCTTAAATAAAAAAAATAATGAAAACAGAAAGAGAAAGACCAGAAACCCACCCAGAACTTCTCGGTCTCCCCGAGACAGATACCCCAACCTAAACGATTAATGAGCCCACCGTCAAACACACTACCTTAAGCCGTTCGTTCACCCAGAGACAGACGTTCCTACCCAATCTCTCAGTCTACCACAGACAGACAGACTAGGCCAAAGCCACAGTCACCAAAAGAGAGATCACGTGTCACCCAACCACAGGTCTCCCAGAGAAAGAAAGAACTTTATTTTCAAAGGGTCACAAATTTGGTACGCAGGCCCGTCATACTATTCGGCCCTTCCAATAACTCATCATTCGTACATCACCAAAAACAGATAGCGTGCCACCCAGCCACAGTCTCCCTACAGACAGAACACCTAACTACAAGACACAGTACCCATGAGACAGACATCCGTACACCCAAGTCAAAACTCTCAAAGAAAAGTACCCTACCGCAAAGTCACAGAAACCCACCCTAACCTCAATCCAAAATCTCCCAAAAGACAACCTACATCCAAGCCATAGACGTAGCAAACCCCACTCGTCCCAAGCCACACGTTTACCACATAGTTAGACATTCGATCCCAACCTACAATCACCCACAGACACTCACTCTAACCCCCAAGCCACAATACCAAACAGACACATTAGCCCCAAGCGACAATCCCCCACAGACACACTAACCCCAAGCGACAATCCCCCACAGACACACTAACCCAAGCGACAATCCCCCACAGACACACTAACCCCAAGCGACAATCCCCCACAGGCACACTAACCCCAAGCGACAATCCCCCACAGACACACTAACCCCAAGCGACAATCCCCCAAAGACACACTAACCCCAAGCCACAATCTCCCACAGGCACACTAACCCCAAGCCACAATCCCCCACAGACACCCACTGTCAGCGTGTTGGGGAATAGAGACAGGACATATAGAGGACAAGGGACATAATAGAGACAGGACATAGGCAGGGATGCCGTGATGTCATTGATAGGACATCTACAGGACCACAGAGATATGATAGACAGGACATAGGTAAGGGCGCAGAGATGTCATAGACAGGACATCTACAGGACATTAGAGATATCAGAGACAGGACATAGGCAGGGACACAGAGATGTCATAGACAGGACATAGACAGGACAAGACCCAGTTATAAAAGGGACACAAGTCTACGGGACTCCGTCCTGGATTGACCAGACAGCCTTGCACTGAAGGACCCGACACAACACGGGCGGACAGCAGTACGACGTGACTGTTGAGACAGCCCGGTTGTTCCCGAGATACACGGGGTCCAGTACCACGTGACCAACCGGCCAGCGTGAGGAGACGGCAGACTGGGACTCGACGGTTTAGGGGAAGGACGCATGTGTTTCAGGAGCGAGTGTATGGATTTTGCGAGAGTGCTAGCTGGCGTTGCCATGTTGAAGATAGCGAGTATTTGAGTGCAGGGTTTTGTGTGATTGCCTGAGTGCTATAATTGTTTGTATATAATGATGATGTAATAACGTAACCGCCCTATGTGCGCATTTTGACGTTAATCAGGTTCTCCTGAATAAATACTTGATACCACATGCAAGACTGATATTTTCTTGAGTGCATGTGAAGGATCTAAGAATACCTGTGTACGTGTGAGACGTTGACACCCACCCTAAACCAAACCACAATTCTCCACAGACATACTAGCCCCAAGCTTCAGTTTCGCCACAGACACCCACCCTAAGCCTAAGCCACAATCCCCACACAAACACCCACCCTAAACCCAAGCCACAATCACCCATAGACACTCAACTTAAACCAAACCAAAATTCTCCACAGACAACCACCCTAAACCCAAGCAACAATCCCCCACACACACCCACCCTAGCCCCAAGCCATAATCCCCACAGATGCCCACCCTAGCCCCAAGCCACAATCCCCACATATGCCCACTCTATCTTCAAGCCACAATCCCCCACAGACAATCACCATAAACCCAAGTAACAATCTCCCACAGACACCCACCCTAAACCCAAGCCACAATCTCACACAGACGCCCACTCTAGCCTCAATCCACAATCCCCACAGACGCCCACACCAACCCAAGCAATAATTCTCCATGTCAGGTTCTTATATTAGGCTCGTTGGCTAACACATGTGAGACAGTACAAGTACAACGTGATTCGACATAAGACACAGCAACACAAGTTATATGGATTTATTACCACATTAAATACATAACAATCGTTACAGTAATGTACAACATATAACAACTCACTACCACAATACAGCTCATAGGTCTGACGCTCACAATATCAGTCGTTCAGCTCACAACCACGGAGATTCACACAAAACGCCTTGCTCTCGACACACACGTCCGCTCAGATGTCCAGTCCCAGCTTGGTCTGAGATTAACACACCCACTGCCCACTGCCTCAGGTGGGGTCACGTGGCTTTGCGTCGTTTGTCGTCAGCGCTGGTCGCGTGTCAGGTAAGAAACTTGCCAGCCGACAACTCTTGTCCGCCGGGTGCCGTAACGATGTCACTGCTAGGCTCTGACATTCTCCCCGGGTACTTCAATGAAAGATGCCATCTTTCATTCATGATGTATGTATATACTCGGGTAGTGTTAATATCATGTCAGAGACTACCTTTTTCCCAGTGCTATGCATGAAACTACATATAAGGCATAGAAATATATACAAAAAAAATGTAAGTTGCATCGAAATGACAAATGAAGTACAATTTTTAACACAATTCAGGTTTCATCCCCCTGATGCCTGGTTACCTTCATTGCAATAATACCCAGTCAGATCAGTAGTTCCAGCTTCACGCATCTACCTCGCAGCCATTTTGAAAAAAACGTAATAATATGATTGTTTTGCAACAACCATCTAGGCCAGACTGAAATACGGCTTTGTATTAGTCGTATTAAACACTTAAACTCTGCCCTCATTTGGTCAGGAGCTCTTATGTTGGTTTGCAATGTTGGCAGCTCTATGACATGCTCGGTGGAAGCCTACCTGCTGTGCCAAACATTTGAGCAACAAAATGTCTATCTATACAATACACATTAATGAATATATTTTAAATTATGGCCCTTGATGTAATTCACAAATGCAAGGGAAGTAATTTTGACATTTAAGAAATTCCATACATTACAATCATTATTTAATTTCTTAGCGTCATTGCTTGACGTTTCTTCATATTAACGAGAAAAAGTCGATAATATGAATACGTTAATCAAGATATGATTCTAAGATTACACTAATCAAAATAAATAAGTAGACAATTTGTATATTATATTTTATAGATTCGAAAGGATTTTACAAGTGTCATAAATTTTTGGAAATTTGTACATAGTCTGCTAATTAAGTTATACTTTTTAAACTACACCGGAAATGCACACGAAACGAAAAATTTGGTTGATGTTACATTTTCTGAACACAAATGATCCGGTTTTATTTCGGAACTGATAGTAGAATGTTCTCACAGTTCGTGTCTGATGTTAGAAGATGACAACGGATTATGGTGGAATGTTCTTATTTCCGATGTGTTCAAAACTTCGAACAATTTGGAGTAAATTTGCTGTAGAGGTGGTGTAGGAGTCTATGTTCAGTCCACATTTTCACATGTTAAAATATCACGGTGAAAAAAATCACCCACAAATGTCACCATGGTAAAGTTCGCTTATGGTAAATGGATAAGCGTATGTGACATTGTTGTTGGTGTCTATCTACAATTAATATTGTTCTCATTCTAACACACACTACACAATTATACTACACTCATTACATACGACATAAATTGATTAAAATAAGAATATTATACATGTCGGTTAGCAAACCGTATCACAATTTTACATGTAGACCTTACACAGTAGGTGAATGAAAAAATTCACACATTGGTGGCTGTGTTGGGCTGAGTGTAATATTACACAGTGCACTCAGACATTGCTTACTGGGTCTGTCGGACAACGGGACAAAAGGTCGGCGATTGTATTCATTCTGCCGGGAATATGGCGAACTTCAAAACTGAAATTCTGAAGCTTTAAGGACCAACGAGCAATCATGTTATTTGATGGTACTGCAGAATTGATATACCTTAATGGACTGTTGTCAGTTTCGATGATAAAGTGACGTCCTAGAAGATATTTGGACAGCTTTGTGACACTTTCTACTAAGGCCAATGCCTCTAATTGCGGAATGGACCAGGCCCGCTCTCGGGGTCTTAGTTTTCTTGATAGAAAACAGGACGGGATGCAAGGATGTCGTTGTATTCCTGCAAAAGGACTGCACCGATCGCAATGGAGCTAGCATCTGTTCTCAATCTGAAAGGTAAACGAATGTTGGGCAATTTAAGGATTAAATTGGGTGAATTCTTATCAGAAAAATGTGCCAAAACTTTATCAAATGCATTTCGTAGGCATTCATCGTTTACAACTTTTTCGGGTTTATTCTTGGTTAGTAAGTTAGAAAAAACCTCAGTCAGTTCTGAAAAATCAGGAATAAAGTTTCTGTAATAATTAATAAGTCCCAGCAAACTGCGGACTTGTTTCTTATTTGTTGGAAGTGACAGTTTTAGAATTTTCGAGACAATTTTGTTGTCTGTCATGACAAAGCCATTGGATATTCTGTACCCCAAAAATGATATCTCTTGGTAAGCCATGCTCACCTTTGAAGGCTTCACTGTCAGTCCGTGCTGTCTGATACGTTCTAGTGTCTGTTCCAGTATCTTTATATGTTCCGTCATTGTCTCTGTATGGACACAGATGTCGTCAATATAGGAAACTATATTAGGGATGTCAGATAGGAGTAGTCGTGTCATGCGTACAAATGTGGCTGGGGCATTGACTAGCCCAAATGGAAGTTTGCACCATTCGTATAGTCCCCAAGGCGTGGCGAAAGCTGTTAGATGTCTGCTGTCTTCATGTACAGCAATCTGCCAGTAACCTTTAGCCATGTCAAGGGTCGTGAAGAACTTAGCGTCAGTCAGTTCTGTCAGAAGATCGTCTGTATTTGCCATTGGTTCAAGATCTAAAACAGTTATTTTGTTCAGTTTTCTGTAATCTATGCAAAGTCGTATTGTGTTGTCCTTTTTCCGTACAATGACCATGGGTGAAGAGAAGTCTGATAGGGATCGTCTGATGATGTTGTTTTTTTCTAAGTTGATGATTTCCTGATGTAGTTGTTCCTTGTAATGTAATGGTATGGTGTATGGTCTGCATCTTATGGGTGTGTTTGATGTGAGTGTGATGTGATGCTGTACTAACTCTGTTTGTCCTGGGTTGTCTGAAAAGATGGTGTTGTACTCTTGTATCAACTGTTTGCAACTGTTTGTCTCTGCTTGACTTAGGTTTGGATTGATCTTGATCTCCTTCAAGCAGTTTGTCGTGTCTAATGTAGGTGTTGGAATCTCGTCGCTAGAATCGTCATCTTCGTGATCTATTATCACGGTGCAAGCTGTCGTCTCGTCTTGTTCGTTGTCTCTGTTGTAGTATGGTCTTAGCATATTGATGTGAAATATTTTGTGTTTGTCTTTTATTAGGATTTCGTAGTCAACAGGAGAGATTTGTCTTGTCACTTTAAAAGGTCCCTGCCAAGAATCTGTCAGTAGCTGTCTGTCACTAGGTAGTAGTAGTAAAACGTCTTGTCCAGCTGTCAATGTTATAGTCCTGTTCCCTTTGTCTGCGTATTGTCTGTAAGTAGCACCAGATAGTTTTAGTGCATTTTTAGCAATTTCACATGATTTCATTATCCTTTCACGCAATGATGTTACATACACAAATGATGATATGGGTTTCAATACTGGAGTGGAATCAGTTAACATTTGGTGATAAATTGTTAATGGGCCGCGTGGTTTGGCACCATAGATGAGTTCAAAAGGAGAGAAACCGGTACTAGAATGTGGTACCTCGCGATAAGCAAAAAGGACAGCTGGTAAGTATAGATCCCAGTTATTGGGGTGATCTTGAGTTACTTTGGCTAGCATGTGCTTCAGATCCCCATTAAGCTTTTCAATAATCCCGCTCGAGTGAGGATGATAGGGGCTATTGAAGACTTGCTTCACTCCTAACATTTTAGTGAAAGCTTGAGTGGATGCAGCGATAAACTGAGTGCCTCTATCAGACTGGATAGTATCTGGAAACCCAATTCGGGAAAAAATATGGAAGAACACTTCCATGATATCGTTGGCCGTGATGTTCTTTAACGGAATCGCTTCTGGCCAGCGACTACATTGATCAATAATTGTTAGTATATATTTATTCCCTCTAGTAGTTGTATGACTGAGAGGGCCCACAATGTCAACTGATAATTTCTCAAAAGGTCGACTGGCTAAGTCAGTGACTTGTAACTTTGCCTGTGGGTGTTTACCTTTCTTTACCAGTTTCTGGCATGTATCACAACTTCTGCAATATGTTTTTATGTCATTACAGAATTTTGGCCAATGAAACTGTGTCAATAGTCTTGCCCTGGTTTTAACATATGCCATATGACCTGCAAAAGGTATATCGTGAGCAAGATGTAAAGCTTGCTTGCGATACGTAGTTGGTAACACAGTTTGCTTTGTTGTAACGTCACCTTTGGTGTAGTACCTGGTGAGTATATCATTATATAAAGCAAAATGCCATTTAGCATTTTTCGTTACTCTTGGCTTTTTGCCGATCAGGTCAAAATACTTTGACAGTGAAGGATCAGCTTTTTGAGCTGTTATGAATGTTTCCTTCATCGAGTCACTAGGTGGTACTTCTGGGCTAAGCATTTGAATAGCCTCAGTTTGGTTACTATCATCTTGCACTCTCGCAGTAGCTCTTGTAACTGCGTTCACACACTCAATGACATCAGATGATGATGGAATGATATCGTCAATGATGTGATGAGAACTTAGTGCTGCATTAGCTAACATACATTCAACTGGTGATATGACATTTTCAATGACATTTGGTGGTGATGTGTTATCATTAATACATAGTGATGTTATGTCATGGTTATGATGTTTGTCATTCACTTCCGGTAAATTTCCGATGATTATATCGCACACTGGGTTTGTAAGTGCTGCGACTTTTACTTTTCCGGTGAGGAATGGTGTTTCGATGTATGCCCAAGCTAATGGATATTTTTCAATATTGCCTGAAAATGTTCTACATGTGATGTGTCTACCAGTGTAGTCTGTAGGTGTTATGAATGTTGTTTTCAGGCCAATAAGTGTACTCCCGGTGTCGCGAAGTACTGTAGCAGACTTGCCATTAACGTACCCGTGATAGATGTCTAACTTGCCTTTTGAGTCTATTACTAAGTTACCTTCCTCATTAGCAATAGGGATGGCGTGCCCGCATGTTAAGATACCATCTTCAAAGAAGGTATTACAGACAGTGCATGTGTTGGAACTAAATACGTCACAAGCCTGTGCTACATGTACAGGATGTTTTTCTGTATTTTCGTCTTCTGACGCTGAACTATCGAACAAGGCGGCATTGGCTTTGTTGGTCATATGCCTGCCTTTACAGTCCATACGATGGTGACCGTAAGCCTTGCAGAGAAAACATTTACGTGCACTTTTGAACGATTTACGTTCTCTGTCTTGTCTGTTTACCATATTTTGCAAGTATGTTGGGTACCCTGGGTTTTTATCGCACATCTCGTTCAAATAATGAGACATTTTACAATGAACACAATGTCTAAACTTTTCAGAGGTAGGCCTGTTTGGTTTTTGCCTACTATAGTTTTTCTCATAGTTGGCAGCGGCTACCCAGTTACTGTCAGTAGCTTCAGTGGCAAAACATTGTTTATTTGCCGTATAATAGGCCGACCCACGTCTTTCCATTTCTTCCACACATGTGCATTCATTCTCCTGCAAGAACTTAGAAAAAGATGTTGGGATAGAAGAAATAACTTTATCTCGAATAATGAGATCTTCTAATTTATCATAATTTTTGTTAATTTTGGCTGATGAAGTCCATTTGCTGAAAATGTCTCGGACTAAACAGAGGTAGTCAGAGAACGTTTGAGTTGACTTTGGACTCAGTTTACTAAATTGTTCTCTGTACCCTGCTTCATCTAGCATGAAATGTGCCATTATTTTTGATTTAGTTTGGATGGCGTTGAGTATAATTGTATGTCGTAAATTTGTCGTCAACAGTGTTTCTTTCAACAGAAGTTACACTCTTTCCAAAACTCTTTGCGTTCCACAAACTCGATACACAAAAACAATCTATCTGTATTTGAACACTCAATAACATTGATGACACATCACTTACATCAAGATGACATTCAGTAAGGACAAAGACATCAAGTTTACAAGATGGCGACAAGGTCAAAATGGTGGCAAAATCACAAGGTTGACAAGGTCAAACGATAACAAGTTTCACAATTGACAACTGTTTAACACGTTTACAGGATCAAACAATATGTACTGTACATTTACTAATGATTCTAAACATATTTAGACAATGTAGTAATGGATCACACTGAGACTTTTCCGATCACATGTACATCACTATAACCTTGACAAATTTTACAAGTACAAGAATTATAGTTTTAAATCACAAAGACGAACAACACACGTCTAAATATATTAGGTTCTTAAATAATGACGAGCAACCCACGTCCACACATGTCAGGTTCTTATATTAGGCTCGTTGGCTAACACATGTGAGACAGTACAAGTACAACGTGATTCGACATAAGACACAGCAACACAAGTTATATGGATTTATTACCACATTAAATACATAACAATCGTTACAGTAATGTACAACATATAACAACTCACTACCACAATACAGCTCATAGGTCTGACGCTCACAATATCAGTCGTTCAGCTCACAACCACGGAGATTCACACAAAACGCCTTGCTCTCGACACACACGTCCGCTCAGATGTCCAGTCCCAGCTTGGTCTGAGATTAACACACCCACTGCCCACTGCCTCAGGTGGGGTCACGTGGCTTTGCGTCGTTTGTCGTCAGCGCTGGTCGCGTGTCAGGTAAGAAACTTGCCAGCCGACAACTCTTGTCCGCCGGGTGCCGTAACGATGTCACTGCTAGGCTCTGACACTCCACAAACATCCTAGTTCCAAGCCACAATTATCCACAGACATCCTATCCCCAAGCCACAATCCCCCACATACGCCCACCCTAACCCTAAGCAACAATTCTCTACATTCATCTTAGCCCCAAGACACAATTCTCCCACAGACGTCCACTATAATCCACAATCCCCCACAGACACCCACTCTAACCCCAAGCCACAATCCCCCACAGACACCCACCCTAGCACCAAGCCACAATTACCCACAAATATCCGAGCCCCAAGCCACAATTATCCTTAGACGCCCCTCTAGCCCCAAGCCGCAAAATCCCCCACAGACACCCGCCCTAATCCCAAGCTAAATCCCCCACAAACACCCTACATCCAGGCAATAGCTTCAAACCGCCTATTAGAAAACAATCCCCCACCCTTCCCAGCCCCTAGCTACTCATTTACCAGATAGGCAGACATCTGATCCCAAGCCACTCCGTTGTCCAGCTTCCAAATCACTTGTCTGCAATTACTGCTGACATCTCCACATCCCATAATGCCAAACTAAATGCACACCTCTCGCGATGCTCTCACAGGAAGCGCAGGGACTCGCACTCAATGCTGTTAGTGTAATGCTCACGTAGAAAACAAAAGGGACAGCCTTGGCCATTATTATCCGCTTCCTTTCTGCATAATTTCTAGAAAATTTCCAAAAAGGCATCGTTCTTCTTCCTCATCGTTCACCTTCAGACGTCAGTTTGAATTAATTCAGAGAAAGCAGCGGCCAATTTAAGCTTGGTTGACAGTCTTCATCAAGTTTGTCCTCACATGAAGCGGGTGTTGGCCAAAACGCTTGTATTTGTTCTGCATGTTTTGGCATGTTTTGGACCTTCAGCAACAAACGTCTGGCTGTCGTTTTACCAGTTCCACAGTTATATTCACAACTGAGAAATAATATTGTGTACATAATGTAATACTGAAGAATTCGCTGAGCCTGATTTGTATCGTTGTAGCAATGCTGTACTACCATGGACAAATCAAGGTTGACTTCATAACAAAACCCGCTGCCTTGTATGTAGACTGTAACAGTCAAAGGCTAAGGCAGGTAAACCCGACGAAACTAAATTTAAAATCTGCTGCCTTGTACTGTAGGCAGATAGACCAGAGACAGTCAAAGGCTAGCGAAAGAAAACTCGGAAAAAAGACTTGTCTACGTCCTGTGTTGTGAGCCAAAAACTTAATGCTTTCGACACGCGCCCTGCGGAAAGAGATGGAAATATATGGGATAGAGCCCTGCGCAATGAAGTAGATCTTCTTAATAAATCAAGAAGAAGGCTTGATGAAACAGTGCAACCCAACACGCTTATTTATAACGTCATATAGAGTCAAAGCGCAGAGGTGTAGGGTAAGAGAAAAAGCATCAGATACCCTTTTTGAGATGAGAAACCGATGAATCATGACAGAGATTACGAGAGGAACACACCGAGCTGGAGCTCCGTTTCAGAAGATGAAAAGTATCTTATTTAATAACCCACTTTCATTGAATGTAAGATGAAGAGAACTGGCATGTTGTATAGAACCTGTTCTGCTGGATGCATTGAATCTTGGAATATGTACGAACAAGTTAGGCAGAGCATGGAGGCGCCGATGATGTGATTTATGAGACTAATAGTTGTCAATATCTAGGACGGCCAGATTAACTATCTAACGAATGTTGTCAATATCTAGGACGGCCAAAGTAACTATCCACGAATGTTGCCAATATCTAAGACGGTCAGAGTAACTTTCTAACGAATGTTGTCAATATCTAGGAAGGTTACAGTAACTATCCAACGAATGTTGCCAATATCTAAGACGGCCAGAGTAACTTTCTAACGAATGTTGTCAATATCTAGGAAGGTTACAGCAACTATCCAACGAATGTTGTCAATATCTAGGACGGCCAGAGTAACTATCCAACGAATGTTGTCAATATCTAGGACGGCCAGAGTAACTATCCAACGAATGTTGTCAATATCTAGGACGGCCAGAGTAACTATCCAACGAATGTTGTCAATATCTAGGTCGGCCAGAGTAACTATCCAACGAATGTTGTCAATATCTAAGACTGCCAGAGTAACTATCTAACGAATGTTGTCAATATCTAGGATGCCTAGTGTAACTATCCAACGAATGTTGTCAATATCAACGACGGCTAGAGTATCTATCTAAAAAATGTTGTCAATACCTAGGACGACCAAAGTAAATATCTAATGAACGTTGTCAGTATCTGGGACGGCTGTCGGAACTATCTAAAGAATGTTGTCAATATCTAAGACGGCCAGAGTAACTAACGAATGTTGTCAATATCTAAGAAGGCCAGAGTAACTATTTAACAAATGTTATCAATATTAGGAAGGTTAGATTAACTATCTAACGAATGTTGTCAATATCTAGGACGGCCAAAGTAACTATCTAACAAATGTTGTCAATATCTAGGAAGGTTAGAGTAACTATCTCACGAATGTTGTCAATATTTAAGACGGCAAAAGCAGCCTTTAACATGGCGATTGTTGTTCTAATCTCACCAGGCATCAACCATCATATGTTATGACTGTTCCGATGTAGTTATACAGATTCATGAGTTTTAAAATGTGCTTGGATTGTTGTATTTCTGTCTTCTTGGAGACGACCTTAATCATTTTTCCCCCTTACAATATTATACAATTCTAAACCTAGCTCATTGTATACAATAACCGCATCTACTAAATGTTGCAGATCCTGTTCATTGTCTGCAATAAATATTGTATCACCTGAAAAAACGTATATTATTAATGTAATTTCTTCCGATAGAGAATCCTTCGTATACTCTAAATTTCTCATAATATGTTTACTATAAAGGGGGAAAAGGTCTGGAGTCATTACACATCTCTGTCGCACACCTCTCTTGAGTGGCTTGTATTGACGTATTTCCTATTTCCCTTTGCCGAGGTAGCGGGTTCAATCTCTACATCGGTCAGCTGGATTAAAATATTGATTCTCGTCCTTGACTTGGGGACGTAGATTACAAGTACCTCTGAAATCAAAGTGAGATAGCCTGAGGGCTAGGGACACTGGTAATAGGGAAAGCTAATCCACACGCAAAAATCAGTCCAGTGCTACCAGAAGTAGCGTGTATGGACTATGCTTGACTTCAAAACAAGCGAGTGTAAAACCATAAACAAAACATGTTTTCAAATATTTAAATCTAAGCCGGGTCCCATCAGTTTGAAAACCTGCAAGCTTCTGTGTTATGTCTGCGTGTTTTACTCTAGTCGAGAAGTCTTTTGTGTCAGATAGTAGTTTCCCCAGACATGACATAGTTTATAGCCAAGTTTTCTTCAATGCTCAGACCTCATAGAATGTCAGTATTTTCCATCTCCCTGATCCACCCGATTCTAATCATGTTTCTGTAACATTTCAGGTCAAAAGTCCTCATATGCTTCTGAATTTATTGAGAAACGTTTCTTGACTCACAACACCCTTGTGAGGTGCAGGAAAATGCATGCTCTCAAAAATATCACTTTAATTAGAAATGATAGGATTCGAAATTTCACGGATAGCATTCTTTACCCTGAGATTATAGAGAGACAGCATAGTAAGTGGCTGGGTCCTTCTGTGAGAATAAACACCAGTAATTTACTGTCTACACTTACTAAAAGCTGACCAGAGCATACATGCCTTTGAATATAAATATTATAGACGGGCTCTAAATTATCTTGCATACAGAAAAGAACAAATACATCCATACGACAAGCGCTGAATTTTGAAGAAGAAAAAGACGATAAAACATAGACAATTTAAATATGTTGGTCACTTGAACCATCATGACAGTTTGGAGAGGAAAATCATAGAGGGGTATATATCCGGGAAGAATGGAAGAGGAAAACCAAAGAGAAGGTGGGTGCAGGATGTGGCAGATGATCTCCAGATGGGTGTATGGGACGCGGGACATCTTGCATATGACCGAGAAGTTTTCAGAAAGGTTGTTATGGAAGCGAGGTTTTGCAAAGGACATGCTACTGAATGGATGAATGAATGAATAGTTAGTTAGTTAGTTAGTTAGTTAGTTAGTTAGTTAGTTAGTTAGTTAGTTAGTTAGTTAGTTAGTTAGTTATTAGTTAGTTAGTTAGTTAGTTAGTCGACAGATCATCCTCATTGCACATAGAACCATTCAGTCCATAAGTGTTCGGATCACTTCCTCAGCAAATCCCGCAGCGTGTAGCGGCTAACGACACTAGTTCTGTGTTGGTTTATCAATCTTCTTTGGCGTCCTGCGTAGTGTTCTTGTTTGGCCATCCGTCTTTTAATTTGTTGTCCTCGCAGTCTGGCCATGGTTGTAGATTCATAGTCAGCACTTGGTTCTTGCAAAAGTCTTACTTCTCGTAGAGGATATGATCTCATGATTTTTCTTACATAAAAGTTCTTCTTGGAAACTATGAATAGAATTCAGAGTAATATATTATCAGTCTTTGTTCCAATCAGGATAAGAATCAATCTGTCAGATAGTTGACAATGGTTCTTCTCAGAATGGTTTTAAGGTGGTTGAATGAAATGATGATGTCGAATGGACCTCCAAGTAACAATTCAGCATCTTTTTAGTAGCTGAAGATATAGAGCTGGGCCGCTCCTCTGTGGAATGTGTTACCATTTTGGAGTACTGTGAGTGACTCTCGGTTTTACAGACACTAGGATGACTGACCTCCGCTCGGACTAATGCTGAGCTTTCCCTGTTTTTATCTCAGACTAATATGGTGCATAGTTTGTACTGGATTCGTTCTTCTCTATTAATTTACCATTCCACCCATCTTCTCTTCTCTGCTTCTCTTATCAGCTTCTCTCATCCGCTTCTCCTATCCGTGAACACCGTCTTTCCTCTCTAAATTGAATAGACATAATGCACCTATTCATATTTGTTCGCAACTGAATTTTCGAGTGCAGTTGACAAGAAATGAAAAAGGCTACAGATAGAAGGTTTGAGGAAGAAGAAGAGCAAGGCAGTGTCAGAGGGTGAGATCTACTGTTCTGTGTCTCCTCTGTACTGGAGCAACTCTGATTAATAACAGGCAGAACATTTTTCTGGATTGTCATTACTTCTTGCCTTTGCTGTGGTGGTGGTCTGAATGTACTGGTGATCTCATATAAGACACAGTCATCAGAGAATGACAAGGCTTTAGAAGTCTGATAGAGAATAATGAGCAAGTACATATATCAGGGCTGGAACCTAGATAGTGATGTTACAGGATGACAGCAATGATGGCATGATCACTGTTAATGCTCATATTACTGATCAGGGCAGTACCAGATTGTTTTGTTACCTGACTACAGTCTATGTTCGATTCTCGAGTGCTTCTGCTGTTCTCTCACCTCTCATCTCTTCATCTATTCATCTAACTGGGGTATTATATTCTGAACTACTTTTCCCCATAATTTTTAGAAGTTACAGTTTATAACAAAGCAGATAATGAATATCTTGCATTTAAATAGCAATTGTTATGTTCACGAAACAAATATATTAAAAATGCAGGTGAAATTTTCACACAGGGAAATTCACACTGGCTATTATTCATGAACGACAACATAGATACATAGATATGAGAATGACAGAGTACATAGTTCTCTCTCTCTCTCTCTCTCTCTCTCTCTCTCTATCTCTCTCTCTCTCTCTGTCTGTCTGTCTCTCTGTCTCTCTCTCTCTCTCTCTCTCTCTCTCTCTCTCTCTCTCATACCAAATCATTCTTCTTCTTCATTGTCCTGAATGCATATGCATTTTGCCCCTTTCAGCTTAAGCTGAGGACAAGGATTTGTGTCCCTAGTTTGGTCAGATAAATTTACGACAGTTTGTCATGAGTTCAATGGATTGTATTCAGTCATCAGGCAAATCTGAACGAAATAGTACCACAGCATGAGAATATCAGCTGGATCTGAACATCAATTCTGCCAATCGTGCAACATATATCTCATCCAACGTCACGCACAAATAGAGGTAGATAAAGAGAAGGAAACACTATCTCCTGCTCTCACTCTGTGTGTGTGTGTGTGTGTGCGTGCGTGCGTGCGTGTGTGTGTGTGTGTGTAAAATATTTGCTGTTTATCAGAAAGAAAGCTTTTGTCTGTATGCAGAAAGCAAGGTTTGGTCTCTCCAACTAGGCTCTTAGAAGAATAAAAGAGGCTAGGAGTTTTCATGTTAAGAAAAGCATGAAAATACCCAGACAGCTTCCTCTTCTCAAGAACCTGAAGATTATAAACTAGATTTAATATTTCAGTAGAACGAATGCAACGTTTGCAAAGCTAATCAGGCAGAGGTAGAAACTGGCGGCTGTCTTCAAATTTAAAGATAGCAATTCGTTGTGTAGGAACATCACAGAAACATACAAAAGGCACAGACACAAAGCTCTACCTTTACGTGAACATCTGAATATATATCCATAGTCATACTATATATATATATATATATATATATATATATATATATATATATATATATATATATATATATATATATATATATATATATATATATATATATATATATATATAATCCAGGGCCATGTCTGGCTGATTCACATAGAGGGGCATAGTATGTTACTAAATTCACAGAAAACACATCTTGCTCCCATGAAAGCGAACTACTAAGGGTGCGGTATCTAGATTTGGGTGATCCCAGAAGCCTTTCTGTGACGCTTTTTCTCCCTCTTTAACCAATGAAACACTAGTTCAGGCACGCTGGCCTTATGTGTCATTTTTGGACATATCTAATTTTAGGTGTGTTTTTATGCCGCATGGTGCAATTCAGTGTAAAGCAGTGCGTGTGAATTTCCATTACGTGTTTCTGTCTCAACTAGTGTGAATGAACTGAGCGTTATGTTACAAATACCAAAGGACATCTTTTTTGGTGAATTACAGATGGGTAGGAGATCTCAGGGTCGGCCTTTACTACGATACAAAGATGTGTGTAAGCGGGACATGATTGATACAGGCATTGATAATGCACATCGGGAGCAAGTCGCCGCTGAACGTGTTGAACTATCATAAATGAAATAAAGACAAAGGAGAAAATGATTGCAGATAAAGCAAACACAGAGTGTGAGAGACGTAAGATGGTACATGATGGTGGAAATGACCATGTTTTGACATGCACCCACTGTGGACAAACATTTACAGCACGAATTGGCTTTATCAGCCACACTCGCCACCGCTATGGGTCGTAGTTATTAAGCCTTTTTGAAACACAATGTATCAAACTATCGTCTGTCAACATGGAAAGGTGCCAATGGAAAATGGTCAACTAAAGACAGGAGAAAATAGACTGAAATACGACATGTTTGGTCAACAAAAGATGGGAGAAAATAGACTGAAATACAGCATGTTTGGTCAACTAAAGATACTAGAAAATAGACTGAAATACGGCATTTTGGTCTACTAAAGATAGAAGAAAATAGACTGAAATATGGCATGTTTGGTCTACTAAAGATAGAAGAAAACATACTGAAATACAGCATGTTTGGTCAACTAAAGATAGGAGAAAATAGACTGACATACGTCATGTTTGATCAACTAAAGATAGGAGAAAATAGAAATACGGCATGTTTGATCAACTAAAGATAGGAGAAAATAGATTGAAATACGGCATGTTGGGTCAACTAAGGATAGGAGAAAACAGGAATACGGCAAGTTTGGTCAACAAAAGATAGGAGATACTGGTGGATGTCCTGTGGAACTGGTAGAATGACAGCTTATTGTTTGTTGCATGAGAGTCCAACATATGCAGAATATAGAAATATATTTTGGCCCTCACACGCTTTATTAAAACACAAACTCCATGGAAATATCAACAAGATTGCGTTGACTGCTGATGCTTTCTTTGGATACATTCATACTGACACCTGAAGATTGACAGAAGGAAAAGAAGAAAATAAACAAACACGAATGTAACGGAATCCAGGGGGACACATTTGGCTAAAGATCATACGCTTCAACTTGCGAAAACACCTAATGGCAAATAAGATCCTCACGATGGGCAAAGATAAAATATAGTTACATGTCAGATGCAAGCATGAAAGGAAAGAATTCTCTACGCATTTTTGTAACTCATCTTGCTGAGTACAACATACGTGACATGCGGCGTGCTATTCAACATATTTCAAAAATTGTTACACACGATACGTGCAGATAGCACCAAACATTGTTATACACGATACGTGCAAGATAGAACCAAAAAGTTCCCGGATGTTTGCTTCCTGCCAAATCATCGTGGCTGCCGAATATTCACAGCCAAACAAACAAAAAATGATTGCTCTCTTTTGTTTTTTTAGATGGGAATAGATTCCACTAAAGCTATTGCCACTGTATGTGTGTCCAACATTTACAATCATGTACGTAATTTAATTTACTATCACAGCTTGGGCCTGAAACGTTTCATTAACTTTACAATCCATCACGCTTGCCGTTGACACCTTTTATATTTAAAGTGCACTGGGAGCATCACTCACCTAGCACAAAAGGGATAATGAAACGAACCAGGAGTATTTGAATTTGATACGTGACTTCACAGTTCTACCTTTCAGGAATTTCTAGAATTATCCAGACAGCACGGGCACAAATGTCCGTACAGCGATAAATTCTTTTTGTGGGAGCAGAATCAACACGGGACATTGCTTCGGCTACAGATCTACGGCGATTCTTTGTTACTGAAATTAAAAACAAACCAAGTCTAACGCAAATGATTTGAAGTGACAAACAAATACGTTGAAAACATTTCAATTCTTGAAAGGTTTATAGAGCGGTTACTGAGACCCATTTTTTTTTTTAATTCCAGTTATTTTTAAATATTTTATCGCCCACGTGATATAAAACGTACTGTGGTAAAGAACTAGGCTTTACTCTTGATATATGATATGACACTCGATGAATCGTTGATCAGTGGCATTGGACTGCATGGGCAATACCATCTGGAGTCATTCAGTGATGACATCTGAACACACCGCCAATCATTATTAATGACATCTAAATAAACTTGTCAGTATCACCTTCAGTCATTCAGTAATGACATATGAATACACCGTGAGTCAATCAGTAATTAAATCTGAACACACCGTGAGTCATTCAGTAATGACATCTGAACACACCTTGAGTAATTCAGTAATGACATCTGAACATACTTTGGGTCATTCAGTAATGCCATCTGAATTCACTGGTCAGTATCACATTGAGTCATTCAGTAATGACATCTGAACACATCTTGGTTATTTATTACTCATTTTGTGGAGACATTTACACAAATTCTGTGGTAACATGTACACTAATTCCGGAATAATTTCACATTGCCCCAATGTAGCTTGAAGCGAGCATGAAAATATTATACTTGAAATACAGTTGGGATAGGCAATATTAGACATGCATGTTCGGCTATTGGTTTGCACTCACTGAAAAAAAAACGAAAGCAGTAGAAATAGGAAGACACTCGGGGGATGGAAATGTTGAAAGTTATTGCCAGACATTCAAACTGGCCTCCTGCAGATGGCGACGATGCATCAATGAAGGAACAAGCAAGATACATAAATTTGCAGGTACTCATAGGCACTTATAATGCAGAATGGAAAGCCGTAGAGATAACAACTAGACAGATGGTTCTCAATCTTAATTCCCCCCTCCCCCGGTGGGGAATTTTAGGGTTTCCGGGGGGGGGGGGGGAATTAAGATTATTTTAAAATCGCGATTAGTTTTAGAATATTTCACAAAGTCCTTTAAATCACAATAGCTATAATATAAAATTGTTTAAAACGGTAATTTTAATAAAAATATATGAGGTCCAGAACCAGAAGGCGTTGTCATTTTGAAGTTCGAATCACAACAATCATTTCGAATCACAACAAATTCGTTTTCTTTTAAAAAACACATTTAAGATTATTTTAAAATCGCGATTAGTTTTATAATCTTTCACAAAGTCCTTTAAATCACAATAGCTATAATATAAAATTGTTTAAAACGGTAATTTTAATAAAAAATATATGAGGTCCAGAACCAGAAGGCGTTGTCATTTTGAAGTTCGAATCACAACAATCATTTCGAATCACAACAAATTCGTTTTCTTTTAAAACACACACACACACACACACACGCACGCATGGATGCTAATGCTTGTTTCACGCAGCGAAATCTTTCTGTCTCAATTGTAATTTACCGAAGCACTAAAATTTGCGGAATAATTAAAGAAGTGGAACAAATAACGCACTGTCTATATCGAATCAACCTAGTAGTTTACGGGTGCCAAATTCGTTCCATGGAACCAATACAGTGGTACACTGACAGGCAATCAGTTAATACAAGAGCCGATTACTTGATATTGTTTTTCCCTCTATACTTTACGGTTCTGTACTTCTCGCCCTGCCGAAATTCGTTTTATAACTTAAGTAGACCCACAAATCATATTTTATGTAGACGTCTAGACTTGTTCTAGTATGTGTTATTAAAGTTAGCTTTTATTTGTACTTATACTGTGTAAGGGCATGGGGGGAATCTATAGGAAACACGAAAGGTGGGAACGACATTCTGAACACATGGTGAAGGGGTGCATGGGCCAAAAAAAAGGTTGAGAACCACGGAACTAGACAATATAAAGCTACGTAACTCAGGATGCACATAAATGTATGTAGTCTTATAATGCGAAATGGAGAGAAGTAGAGATTACAACTAGATAATATAAAACAACATAGCTCTGGGTGCACATAAGTGCACATGGTCTTGTTTGTAACAGAACAATGAACAAATAATGAATCAATATAGAAATGGACAAATACTCTTAGATTGAAAACAAATATAAAGGACCCTTTTGCACGACTTGAGGCTTATGGGATATATTTTTCTAACCACCCACCACACTCACCCCTTTCTTCACTGATCTTTATAGCCCAATCAGCATTCAAATTGTTATCTGGTCAGTATTACCCTGGCCGTCTTTGCTATCGCGAAGTTGGCTGGTACCGAGTTTAGGCTGGGTCAACGTATGAACCCAGGTAACTTATTAAAATATCCCGGTCTGTAGGAGGATTCGAACACATAACCACGATGCCAGCACTCAAGCGAGATCGTCACGGCGTGACCGCGACTCCTGCAGACACGTGTACTTACAACTAACTCGTCCTTAAATGCTAAAAACGTGGCATTTTTGAAGCTTGAAAACGATCTTTTTTCTGCAAGAATGCAGGAACATTTATAATTAACTTCATTGTGATCGTTAAAGCACGTCTCGCCAAGTCCGCGTTTGAGCAAATATGTGTTACTTCCTCATCAATCACCTAATTGATTGATTGATTGATTGATTGATTGATTGATATAATAAAGTGTTCCTCCCTGATTGATTGATGCATTGATTGACTGATTATATAAACACCATGTATAGTGTACCGTGAAAGCCTTAGCGAATAATAAATCCGTATTTCCTATCGTAGGAACGCTTTAGGACAGCCCACAACTCAAAAGCGCGGGAAAAGATCCGATTGTGTGTAGTAGAATCCACCCTGTGAATATTGCTTTACTGATATAATTTCCGTTTTATTTTTTTAAATTTTGTTTGCAACATTTTCCAGTGGAGTGGTCTTACTGGGAAACGCGTGGGCGAATGGTTAGGATGTCCATCTCACCTACTGGTTGATATGTGTTCTTTATTACATTATTTCCGAATAATTAAATTTCACGAAGAGAAGCTCAATACAGCGCTTGGGCCTTCATGGCTCAGACTTGATGGAGAATTGTGAAGGAAGATTCTGGTGCCAGGGCATGCGGGTGTACAAGGAAATTAGTAGGCTGACAGGCTTGATGGTATGGCTGCTGTAGGAGGGCGGGTCAGCCTGGACCAGGTAGATATACTGAATGCTCTACGAGAACCACGGCGTGGCTGTGAATCTACAACCATTGTCAGACTGCAAGAACAGCAAGTTAAAAGAGGTGTGGTCGAACAAGAACACGTAGGTCAGCATGGTCTAATGGATAAGAACGCGTGTTTTTAAACATGGGCTTTGCTGATGCCGAGGAAGGGGTTCATCCCCTACACCGGACAATCAATCAATCATGTGCCATGCCGGAAAGCGTGGGCGGTCATGACTCGCCATTTCACTCGATCACCAGTGTCGTGGATCAGCTCAGTGTTCATGTCTCGTCCATGCCATGTGGCCAAGCCATCCAGGTATTTTCCTCTCGGTCTTCCTCTTGGTCTGTTCCCTTCGATCTTGCCAGTTGTCACTAAGTTCTCCAATCCATTTCTTCTCATAACATGTCCAAAACATTTTGACTGTCTACGTCTAATTTCTCTAACCAGTTTACGATGTTCATTTGTCTCCTGTAGTACTTGGTCATTGGTTTCTCTGTCTATCCATGGTATTCTTTGCATTTTCCTCAGAAACCACATTTCTGCAGCCATCAGATGCTTTTCAGCTTGACTGCTCATTGTCCAAGTTTCACATCCATACAAAAGAACAGGCTCTATGTATCCCCTCAACACTCTTTTTCTCGTTTCAATTGACATCTTTTTATTGGTCAGAATGTTTTTCATCTTGCTAAAGGCTACTTTCGCCATGGCGATTCTTGTTTTAATCTCTTCAAGGCATCTCCCATCAGATGTTATGACTGTTCCAAGACAATTGTACCGATTCACTTGTTGAAGAATATTTCCATTTACTTGTATATTACATTGTGGCACTTCTTTCCTTCCTAGTGACGACCATAACCTGAGTCTTTTTACAATTTAATTCTAACCCCAGTTGCTCACTGTGTACAACAACCGCATCTACTAATTGTTGCAGGTCCTGCGCATTGTCTGCAATTAATACTGTATCATCTGCATATCTAATGTTATTGATGTTTCGTCCTCCAATGCTGATTCCATTTATATCCTCTACATTTCTGAAAATATTTTCACTGTATAGGGAAAAAAGATCTGGAGACATCACACATCCCTGCCTAACACCTCTCTTAATTGGCTGATACTGTCCCACTTCATTATCAATCCTTATTGCAGCTTGTTGTTTCCAATATATGTTTTTTATAAGTCTAATGTCTTTCCCATCAATTTGTAGATCTGCAAGCATATCCACCATGCTGACATGTCTAACTCTATCAAAAGCCTTTGTATAGTCAATAAAGCAAAGATGTATATCCTTGTTTACTTCTATAGCACGTTCAATAACTGTTCGCAGCATATACACAGCATTTACTGTACCCTTTCCTTCTACAAACCCGCATTGTTCTTCCCCTATTTCAGGTTGTATCTTCTTCCTCACTCTTTGCATGATAATTCTTAGCAAAATCTTTGTGATGTGACTCATTATACTAATTGTTCTATGTTGATCACATTCCAAGGTTCCTGATTTCTTTGGGATTGCAATAAATACAGAGTTACATAATTCAGGAGGTATATCTCCAGTATCATATAATGTGTTCAGCAGTCTGGTGACTTGCTCTAGTCCAAATTCTTCTAAAGCTTTAATCATTTCTGTTGTGATGTTATCTGCACCGGGGGCCTTGCCAGCTTTCATATGCTTAAGAACATTTCGAACCTCCATCTCCAAAATTGGCGGTCCTTCATTATTAAATCTAATATCATACTGTTCGTCTCTGTTATCATCATAAAGGTGTTTCACATAATCTGTCCATACATGTAGAATCTGGTCTTTTTCTATTATGATTTTGCCATCTTCAGTTTGTAGACACCATGTTGATGTACTTGTTCTTTTATTAGTAAGTTCCTGAATTCTTTTGTGTACTTATTTGGTATTTTGACTGTTGTGTTGGTTTTCAATTTCCAAGCACTTTTCCTCAAGCCATGCTTCTTTTGCCTCCTTACATAATATTCTGACTTGTCTGTGAATTTCTTCATATTTGACAGAATTATTTTTGTTGAGTCTTCTTGTTTCCATGAGGTGTAAAATTTCTTCAGTCATCCATTTCTTACGACCCACCTTCTTTAATGTTCGAATAGTTGTTTCTGCAGCCACATTGACTGAATTCTTCCACGTTTCCCATTGATCATCCACATCCTGGAATAGGATCTCTAGATCAGACAAAATTTCAAATCTGTTCTGTACTTCTATGTTGAATTTGTTTTGTATTTCCTTGTCATTACTCAATGTACACAAATCATATTTAGTGTTTTCTGTTATATACTTGACTTTCTTCAACTTTATCCTCAATGTTCCTGTGAGTAATCTGTGGTCACTATAACAATCAGCACTGGGAACTCTTTTTGCTACTGTTAGCGCGTTTCTAAATGTTCTGCTAATGAGAATGTAGTCAATCTGGTTTCTAATCCTGCTATCAGGACTCCTCCATGTCCATAATCTTCTAGGGTGTTGCTTAAACCAGGTGTTTCCTACAATCATTTCCTGTTCTTTCATTTCTCTCTCCTAAACCATAGTTTCCTACTGTGTATCTATCCCCTTGATTTCCTACTTTTGCATCGAAGTCCCTTATTATGATGTTTATTTCTGAATTTTTACATTTCTTTAAGGCAGACTCTATGTCATTATAAAATTCTTCTACATTATCTTCACTGGATTCTCCTGTTGGGGCATATACTTGAATAATATTTATGCTAACAGGTCTGCCACTTAATTTAACTAGTAGAACTCTGTCCGACACGGCCCAATATCCTTGAACAGATTTTGATTTTTTCTGGTCCAAAATAATTGCCACTCCCCTATGACGATCTTCACCTCCAGAATAAATAATCTTGAAATCGTCATCTATCTTGATGCCTGATCCTGTCCATCTCGTTTCGCACATACCTAAAATATAAATTCTTTCCCTTTCAATTTCTTGTTTTATGTTCTCTAATTTTTCGTCGTCGTTTAACGTCCTAACGTTCCAAGTTGCTAATTTTAACGTCTCTGTCCTTGTCTTGCGATGATCAGTCTTTAAGCGAATCATGATATCCTAGGCACTTTTAAAGAGGTAGTCTGTCATTGATTTCCTCTATGGCAGTGACCTTACTGGTCGGAGACAGCAGCCATTGACTCAAGAAGAGCTCCTCTGCCTGCCGTCGAGTAACTCGAGGCCATGACCCACAAATATCTGTCGGCTGCCCTCAAAATTTCATCCACCACTTGCCTTCCGTGGCTTCTTTTGAAAACTTCCAATCAAAGAATACAAAATAACATCACATAATCCACAGGAAATCACTATTCACAGGTGATCCATAGGAAATCACACGAAATCCAAAGGAAAACACTAAATAGCGTCCCTCCGAAAAGTAACGCTTCATTTTGTCGCCATTGTACCGTACAGTTGGATTAAAATGTTTACTTATCTTCCTTAACTTTGGGACGTTAATACGTTAATTACAAGTACCTCTGAAGTCGGAGTGAGTTCGTCTAATGGCGAGGGACACTGTTAATAAGGAAAGCTAACCCACACTCAAAATTAAGGCCAGGGCTACTAGAAGTAGTGCGTATGGACTACACTTGAGTTCAAAGCGGGCGAGCGTTATTAAAAAAAAAAAAAAACTATGCGAGAAGCCGATGAAGATTAATAAACCAACGTAGAACTGGTGTCGTGAGCCGCTACACGCTACGGGAGTTTTTGAGGACGGGATCCGAGCACTTACGGACTGACTGTTCGATGTGCAATGAGGATGACCTGTCAACTAACAGCGCATGAACTCCATATTACCGTGGAGGAAATACATATCAGAGTCACGCATGCTATAGATGTTTATTTGAGAATAGGATTTCTCATCTTGAAAGTGAGCCCTGATGCAGCCTATTCGGTCTGCTAGATTCAATGCCCATGTGCTGAAGAGTGTATAATGTAAACAAGACGTACACATATCCTCCAGGTCTTTGGCCGTTGTCCGAGAATGACGAGGCCCGAGCCACTACCCGAGGCGCTGAGGAGAATATACCATCGTTGTCTTATTTGTAAAATTCCATAGTTCACGACATGAATCAAGCCATTTCCCCAAAAATCAGAGGCGGACGTTGTGATAAATACTTGTACGCGTCATCGTAAATGTCATCATTATGTGCCGTATAAAGCAGCGTAGCCATTCATGCCTGTTCACCGATATGCGTTCTTGGTGTTCTCCAGCATGTCTATTAAATACATTCAAACCGCTTAATACGATCTCGGATGCGGTGAATTTCTGTTGCGCAGAATAATACTGTATTGTACGTTGTGCTTGCATTACTGTATGTTTTAACTCTTTTAAGATGATTTTCTTATAAGAAGAACTAATTCTTAGGTGCACACTGTATTTAGTCGTTAATCACAGTTCAAATAACATGATAACGGGTCACTCCTTAATGCTCCGTTCCTGTGCTAGCGAATATCGCAGACAAAGCCCCTCACTGCCTGATGTGAAAAAAGGAACAGACGGCAGCCACGACAAAAACAACAGCAAGCACACGCATACAAAAGCCTGCACAAGGCCGCTGCCAGAATTCCAACACAACAGTCTGCCACTAGAATTACAGTTCCATCATTAATGGAAGCCGCAGTCACACCACCCCCCCCCCCCCCCCCAAAAAAAAAAAAAAAAAAAAAAAACAACAACAACAACAACAAGCTGCAACATATTACTGCATAAGGCAAACCACCTAGTTCAGCATCCGGCCACCTGACATTTTTCTGAACATGCAGTTTACAACACAAACCACTGGGAACAGATAATAAAAGCATTCCACGTGAAAGCTACAGCTTACTGTGTCGAACCAAGCAGTAAACTCACTAGCTTAGAGCCTATTCCTCTTACACCACAGATATGTTATGTTGTCACGATGTTCTCTGATGCCTTTCTTACTATTAGGTGACAATAGAACACCGTTTGTCTCGTTCTTATTGCTGCGTATAATCTTATACTTTATATTAACTCTGCCCCGGTATTTATAGTGACTTATTGCAATATATAATATATATATATATATATATATATATATATATATATATATATATATATATATATATATATATATATATATATATATATTCATGTTTTCCATGGTCTATAATACATGAAATGTTATTATGCTTGCTCTCTAGGCATTTGAATTGATTAAATTGGGCAATTCCCTTAGTTCTAGTGTTATATCAAAAGCCTTTGTTATCGTTTTCCTTAGCTGGGATCATTGTTTCTGTTTTCTGGATAATTAATGCCTTTTTTAAAATGTTTATTGCACTGTCTAATACTACAATGCCCAACAGTTGATGTAGATTGTTTGCGTTTCAAACTGTCAATATTGTGTTATCTGAGGATCGTTGATTGTTATTTGTATAATCCCTAGTGGTAATTTGTGACACCTTTATGATCTCAGCCGCGCTGTGGCGCTGGTGTTACGGACGCAATTCGCAATCCCGCATACTGCAATCAAAGCACGGCTGAGGTCGATTTAGTAGCAGACCGTCATGTTTTGATGTACATACAATGGTATGAGTGCCAATCGTTCGAAAGCGATGCCAAACTACTGAACGTAAACTTGTTTAGAAATTAGAAACAGACAAAGAATGCTGGGGTTGACTGCGACGTCCTGTAAAGGATACGCAACATTCTAATGGTCTCTCGATCTACTCTCTCTCTCTCTCTCTCTCTCTCTCTCTCTCTCTCTGCTGTCTCCCTCTTTGTATCTCTCTCGTTCTTTGTATCTGTCTCTCTCTATGTCTTTCTCTCTCTGTATCTCTTGCCTGTCTCTCTGTCTGTCACTCTCTGTCTCTCTCTCTCTTTCCCTTTCTCTTGTTCTTAGTTTATCTCTCCCTCCCTCTCTCTATCTCTCTCTCTCTCTCTCTCTCTCTCTCTCTCTCTCTCTCTCTCTCACTCTCTCTCTCTCTCTCTCTCTGATCATTGCCACGTTACAGAGAGACAAGAAATCCTTCGAAAAAACAAATTCGTGTCTTACTCCCTGCTTTATCTGTTCATAATTGCCTTCTTCCCAAAAAACTGTGGACAAAAACCCGCATGTCTTCATTAAATCTGCCAGCGAGAACAAACTAATGCACGCCACACGTGCTAAAGGAAAACGACAAGAACGGAAGCTGACACTGGGGAGCCAGATTTTCGTAATGCGTTGACCAAACGTGATCAGTAAATAACCCATGATGCGATGTTTAGAAACACACGAGGAAGAGTCAATCACAAGTCACACATTGTTTGCCACTAAAGAAGATTAAACGACCCGCATCCAACGCTATTTTTCTGCTTACATTATTCTACCAGTTTCAGAAATTGAACAATTGTCTACCAATTCAGCATCAAAGAGAATGGAATAAATCTGAAACAAGTAGATATATTTAATTATGTGGGTACTTTAATAATAGCAAATGGAGGATGTGTTAAGGAAGTTATATGTAGAACTGACAAAGCAAAATCAGGATTTCATAAGATGCAGAATATTCTATGCAATGTATCTGTGACAACTGAGATGAGTGCAACAATTGTTAACAGCAATGTTGACTCAATTCTGATGTACTGAAACGAATTATATACTAATTGGAGACACCTGAGGAATTGTGTGGAAGCTGTGGCGATATGGATTCATAGAAGAAATCTTAGAACATCGTGGACGGATAAAATGAGCACTGAAGATACCTTGAAAGAAGTAAACTCACAAAGAGAATAGTTACTCGTATCAGAAGAAGACAGTCCTGAATCGTTCAGTATGTCATGAGAACCGAACATTGGTAGGGAAGAAGAGGTTGGGGAAGACCAAGACAGAACATGTCTGACAGTTTGACAACATGGGATGGAGGAACATCAGTATCAGAAATGACTGGCAGTACACGAGACGGAAGATGTTTGGCGGTATGACATCATGGTATGGAGGACCATCAGTATTAGAAATGATTGGCAGCACACTAGACAGAAGATATCTGACAGTTTAATATCATTTCATGGGGAACGTCAGCATCAGAAATGATTGGCAGCATACGAGACAGAAGAAGTTTGATAGTTTGAATTCATGGCATGGAGGAACATCAATAAAAGAAATGATTGGCAGCACACGAGACAGAAGATATCTGACAGTTTGACATGATGGCATGGAGGAACATCAGCATCAGAAATGAACGGCAGCGCACAAGACAGATGATGTTTGATAGTTTGACATTATGGCTTGGATGAACATCAGTATCAGATATGATTTTCGGCACACGAGACAGAAGATGTTTGACAGTTTGACATCATGGCATGGAGGAACATCAGTTTCAGAAATGATTGGTAGCACACGAGACAGCAGATGTTTGACAGTTTGACATCATGGCAAAGAGGAACATCCATATCAGAAATGACTGGCAGCACACGAGACAGAAGATGTTTGAGAGTTTGACATCATGGCATAGAGGAAAATCAGCATCTGAAATGAACAGCAGCTCACGAGAAAGATGATGTTTTATAGTTTGACATCACGGCTTGGAGGAACATCAGTATCAGAAATGATTTTCGGCACACGAGACTGAAGATGTTTGACAATTTGACATCATGGCATGGAGGAACATCAGTATCAGAAATGATTGGCTGCACACTGCCATGTATCAACAGAGTTCAGACGCAGCAAGATGTAGCTGTGTATCAACATGGTTCAGACAGCGCGGGTTATTGTGATGTATTGGCAGAGTTCAAACAGTACAGGTTGTGGTCGCCAGGAGCAGGCTGAGTTGGAGTTAGCAGGATAGTGGTGCAATCACCATGAAAGCGTGATATGGTGGGAGACACGGAGGGTTGTGATGTTTATTCGGTGGTAGGGTGCTGAATGCAGGAGAACGAAGGTGCCCGGGGTTGCGACCTCGGGGCGACACGTGACGGGACGGAGGGTGACGTCACGAGGTTGAGGCTTCTGGAGGTCAGTTGGGCCAGGGATGCGAGTTGAAAAGGTTGTGAGTTTCTACAGCAATTGCAAACATCGAAAACAATAGAGAAATATTATCAGCAAGTTTGATACCAGGCGTCGCAACAGGTTAGCGCCGTGAATCAAGTATGCGGGATGAATGCAGAGTAGATCTAGCGAAGCTTTCGCTATCCGAGTCCGCTGTGCAGTGTGAAAAAATGGCCAACCAAGAATGTAAGTTGGCGTACTTAGAAAACTAACTGTGTAATCGTTGGTCAGAAGGATAGCTTAAAAACGATCGTCCAATCACTGAGAATTACTATACTTGACTCACAGAAGATGCACAATTAAATTATGAAATACATCTACCCTACTAAAGACTGGAGCATGATGTGATAGTGGCCGACTGCATGAGGGAAACATTGTCATAAATAAACGAAGGTGTTTTGTTCGAGGACGTCAAATTATACTTTTGTGCAGTTATTACTCGTTGGATTGTTGTGAGATTGCCATTTCATCAGAACGAGCTATAATGGATGTATGGCACACACGAGACAGAAGATGTTTAACATTTTGATTTCATGGCATAGAGGAGCATCAGTATCAGAAATGATTGGCAGCAAACGAGACAGAAGACTGTGGACAGACATGATCACCACTGCCACACTGCATGGACTGTAAGAAGAAGAATTCAAAATAGTAAAACAGTAGCCAGAAGCGAAAATAGTACCATTGTAAAAACAGTAATGAAATGTTATATTGATGTAATATGAGTATTTAAGAACGACTAGATGGACATTAAGAAAAGATAAGAAATTGTACAAGAGATAAAATACATTTCTCAGATTCTTTTTAGTGTTTTCAAAAATCACAGCAAAAAAAAAAAAAAAAAAAAAAATCATATACAACACAGAAAGTAGAAAGAAAGAATATATAACTAAAATAAAGTATGTTTAAAATATATGTTAACAATCATTAATCAAATTATAATATCTTGAAGGTTGAAGAGGCTATTCTGATTTCACAACAACAACAACAACACACAACCACACACACACACACACACACACACACACACACACACACACGCGCGCACACACACGCTGACGAAATACCTTCGAAATGCATTATACAAGAATAAAGACAGTTAGAGGCTATTATATCATAAATAATTGATCACTACTCCATCCATAATATCAATAAAACAATTGCCTTATTGTTTCACTCCGTCATTCTCGTTCATTACGTTGACTCACTTTGCCGCGTAGCCACATAAAAATGCTGAAAGTACTCGTACCTTCGGACAAGGAAGCTAAGACACAAAGGCAAATATCAGACAGAGGCAGCCACAGCTTGCTTTTCCTCTAGAAGGAAACAAGTAACTGGAAAGATAGGTAGAAAAGCAGTCAAAGAATGGCAGCGAGAGAAGATTCTTGAAAGACATTCAGCGCAACAGTTACACATATCTGCAACCAAAACGACAAAAGTAACAAATACAACTGGAAATTAGTTAAATTAGATGTAGAGAGCCGAGATTTTATGAGCTTGTTATGAAAATTATATATATTAAAGTTGAAAACTTAGTGACATCTGTCATTTGGTAGGACAATGACAAAATAGACGCAAAGAGATCAATAACTGGATAGTTTGGCCACATGGCATAATCGGATACAATGACACAGGTTTGAGCCGACGCTCTGGTTATCGCCTGAAAATGCGTACTTTCATCGTCGACGCATATCGGCATAGCACTTTGTGTTGATGATGAACTGAAACATTCTGGTGGTGACCAGAAGATATGGAGAAGAATAGTATCAATCTTCAGTTACCAATGTGCTTGATGATGAACTGAAACATTTTGGAGGTGATCAGAAGATATGGAGAAGTGTAGTATCCATCTTCAGTTACCAATGTGCTTCATGATGATGATGGTAGTCGTGATGAGGATGATGGTGATGGGGATAATGATGGTGATTTTGATGATGATGATGATGATGATGATTGTTATATAATTATTACTTAGACTATTTCTGTCAATCAAAGAGAGATGGTGACTTACTTATGTGAAATATGAGGCCTTCAAATATATTCCCCATCATAAGGTCGCCAGCGCTGTGGCAAAGGGCTTGCGAATGCAATTCGTAACTCCGCATACCGCATTCAAAACAACAGCTGTGGGCGTTTTGAAAGCAGACCGCCTTGCGCTGGTTTTCATTCAATGGTATGAGTGCCTATCGTTCAGAAAGCAATGGCAAACTACTGAACGTAAACTTGCCAAGAAACCACAAACAGCCAAAAAATGTTGGTGTGATGCGACATCCTATAAAGAATATGCAACTAACTTGTAGTCCTAAGGTTGAGGACCTACGGTAGCGCAGTGGCTAGGTTGCTTGCCTACCGGGCCGCAGGTCGTGTCCTCGAACCCCAGCGTGATGGACGATTTCCTCGTTGATCTGGGCTCCGAGATTGATCCACCCTAGATTATGTACTTTAACATTTCATTGGGAAGTAAAAGTTATCCTATCCAAGTTATCCTTACACGATCGATAAAACGACGATGGGTAACACAATATGGGTCTAGCAGCATAGCTTCAATACGCCTCATCGCGTGGATGAGTGGACCCTTTGGTGTTGTTTGCAAACTGGATATCATGAGATCTTGAGCTGGGATGTCCATGATTCTTTTCCCGTAGCCTCCCTTTGTTATTTCCCTTGGCGTAGTGTTTCCAGAGCAAATCTTTGTTGAGATTCGAATAAGGCATGATTACAAACTGTAAAGTTAGTTGCACATGCTTTACAGGATGTCGCAGTCAACCGCAGCATTTGTTGGCTGTTTGCGATTTCTTAGAAAGTTTACATTCCAAAGTATACCATTGCTTACTGAATTACCGACATTCATGCCACTAAATGAAAACCAACGCAAGGCAGTGTGTTTCCAAATGGCCTACAGTTTCGGATGCGGTATGCGGGATTTCGTTCGTAACACTTCACCACAGCGAACGCTAAACGAACGAATCTCTCCACTATAATATGTGTGACGTATCCCCGGCACTACTTCCGCTGTAACAGCCCCAACATTTCCCTGACTGTTAATTTTCATTTGTCAACTGGTATTTGTATGTTTAATGTTTCAGTCATGGGAAAAGACGACATAAGAAATATGATTTTGTTATATCATGCATCCTCTTTATATCTAGAGACAACAGATAATGTTGTTTGGAAATGGAATTCGCCGAGAGACCCACCCCCCCACCCCCCCCCCCCCCCCCCCCCCCCAAAAAAAAAAAATGCGGTTTAGACATCTTTTGGGGGTAAAGCCTGATCAACCACCGATAAGAGGATCATTATCATTATCCATCATTCTGTGACTTGTACCTTGAAGATCTGTTCCTCCAAAACAGAGTCCAGAAATTTCTCTCTGTCTTGAGCCAGATGTTCTGCATCTTTTGCTGTCTTTTGTAAATTATCTGTCACATGTTTAATCCATTTACGTTGTGAGTCTGCCTCTTCTCCATGTCTTATCCGGTCTACATCCCGAGGAAATACCAGACGGACACATAGTTAGAATGCTTCTTGTACCATTAGTATTGGGACTCTTCGCTGGCGAAGATGAGAACGGAGTACGTTTGGGAAGGTCCCGAATCATGTGATGTTGGTTCTTGACTTCAGCTCAACTCTATTCATTCCAAGGTACACTTCCCTCGATAGACTTATACAGGGCGTTTGTAAATTCTCACTACACTTTGTATGTAGAATAAATGTGAAAAATGAAGTATATGATGTCATTACAAAATGTGCTCCACAGTACATTGTGAAGCCATATGAAGCGAATGGCTGTCGTCTGCTGGTGTAATTCTTTGCATTCCATACAGAATGGTGTTATCAACGGAAGAAACAATTTTTCTAATGTGTTCTACACACAAAGTGTGGTGAGACTTTACAAAGTTACAAAGACCCTATATTTGCCTTCTTGTTCACTTGCTTTTTGTTATCCCCCATTAGGACATTGGCACTCTTACCGACCCTCGCCAAGCCATCCTGTCTTTTACGATAACCGGCAGCTCCCTTCACGGCATTCCCATATTGTTCATGTGTCTTTAATTCTCTCAACCGTGTGTTTTAGGTCTCCCACTATGTCTTTCGCCATATGCGCACCAAACAAGAGTGTCTGGTATACTATCCTGGGGTTTTCTTAGTGTGTCCTATGCAGAGCCAGTGTCTTTTCAAATCCCTTGATTCCCTGGTGTTTGTCTAGTTTTCTCCATCAGCTCCCTATTGGTGATTGATTGGTATTTGTCTAGTTCTTGCCTTGAGCTCCCTATTGGTGATTTATTGGTGTTTGTCTAGTTCTTGCCTTGAGATCCCTATTGGTGATTCCCTTGTGTTTGTCTAGTTTTCTCCATGAGATCCCTATTGGTGATTCACTGGTGTTTGTCTAGTTTTCTCCATCAGCTCCCTATTGGTGATTCATTGGTATTTGTCTAGTTCTTGTCTTGAGCCCCTAATGGTGATTTATTGGTGTTTGTCTAGTTCTTGCCTTGAGATCCCTATTGGTGATTCCCTTGTGTTTGTCTAGTTTTCTCCATGAGCTCCTATTGATTCACTAGTCTTTGTCTAGTTCTTTCCATGTGCTCCCTATTGGTGATTCACTGGTATTTGTCTAGTTCTCTCCATGATTTCCCTATTGGTGATTCACTGGTGTTTGTCTAGTTCTTTCCATTAGCTTGCTTCCTATTGGTGATTCACTGGTATTTGTCTAGTTCTCTCCATGAGCTCCCTATTGGTGATTCACTGATGTTTGTCTAGTTCTTTCCATGTGCTCCCTATTGGTGATTCACTGGTATTTGTCTAGTTCTCTCCATGAGCTCCTTATTGGTGATTCACTGGTGTTTGTCTAGCTCTCTCTATGAGCTCCCTATTGGTGATTCACTGGTGTTTGTCTAGTTCTTTCCATATGCTCCCTATTGGTGATTCACTGGTATTTGTCTAGTTCTCTCCATGAACTCCCTATTGGTGATTCACTGGTGTTTGTCTAGTTCTTTCCATGAGCTCCCTATTGGTGATTCACTTGTGTTTGTCTAGTTCTTTCCATGATATCCCTATTGGTGATTCCCTGGTGTTCTCTCCATGAGCTCCCTATTGGTTGTTCTCGCATACATCTCTAGCCCCACTTTTCCACACAGGCACAATTTAATGACAGCGTGTAATTTATTTCTCTTAGTTGCATATCATTTACAAGACGTTGCAGTTAACCCAAGCGTTTGTTGGCTGTTCCTGATTTCTTGGCAAGTTTACATTCAGTAGTTTGCCATGGCTTTCTGAACGACCGGCACTCATAGCTTTGTATGGGCAACCAAAGCAAGGCGGTCTGCTTTCAAGTCGCCCGCAGATATGTTTCTAACGCGGTATGCGGGATTACGAATTCCATTCGTAACTCTTTTGCCACAGAGCCAGTGTAGTTTGTTAATAATTTTTGTATTTGTTCTCCGTTATTCTCATCCTAACAATATTCAGAGTACTAAAAGCACGTATATTTCAAGTGATAATATACGGGAGTGAAACTTGGATAAATCATCTAAAAATCACAAATATACACCTTTGAAGATAAGTATTACAACGTTGTATTAAAACATAACAGAGTGAACAAAGAGAACAAACACATTGGTCCAACAAAACATCAAAGCTGGGAAAGACTGGTTATTAAAACAGACAAAATTGGGGGAAATGAAATAGTCTGTGTAGGTACCAAGATATGACTGTTCGGAAATAGTCTGAGTAGGTAGCAAGATATGAATGTCCGGAAATAGTCTGAGTATGTACCAAGACATGAATGTCCGGAAATAGTCTGAGTATGTACCAAGATATAAATGTCCGGAAATAGTCTGAGTATGTACCAAGACATGAATGTCCAGAAATAGTCTGAGTATGTACCAAGACGTGAAATTCCGGAAATGATAATGTAACTGATTAAGTGCCATGGGATGATTAACTGTCTGAAACAACTTCTAGTATCTACAATGGGATTATTAGCTAAGATCAAAGTGCATTATCTGCTCTTAAGTTTGTCAGGGCCACCAGCAGAGGCGGTCATCCGAATGACCCACAGAGACGTGGGGGGATGATGGAGCGGCTCTGGCCCCTGGGTAACCACGAACCCTTATTTTGAAAACAAAAAAAGGAGCTTTAACGGGGAAACTGTGATGAGGAAGATTACAAAATAGACGATTTCAAAACGTGATAGATAATTTGCACATGAAAGTAACAGTTGCAGGACATCTGGCTTATTATTGAGAGACATTTCCAAAGACTATTACGTGGGCGAAGTTCTGTAGGAGACCAGTTATGTGTGATAATGAATCCATTTAGTCATTTACGAGAGAAAATGACCTCACATTTCCAGGAATCAGATTATGAACAATTAAGGCTATTTTGGGTGTTTCATAATAAGAGACGAGGTTAATATTTACTGAACAGTGTCCTAGACTTATCGTGATCTTTCTTGTAGTGGACTTTCTTATCGTAGACTTTCTAACCGTGGACTTTCTTATTGTAGCCTTTCTTATCGTGGACTTGTTTTTTATTGTGGAGAAAGAAGATGAAAGATACTGACATTCTACACAATAGGAGAATACGTGTATGCACATATGTGTGTGTGTGTGTGTGTGTGTGTGTGCGTGTGTGTGTGAGTGAGTGTGCGTGCGTGCGTGCGTGCGAGTGTGCGTCTGTGTGTGTGTGTGGGTGGGTGGGTGGGTGGGTGGATATGTGTGTGTGTGTGTGTGTGTGTGTGGGTGTGTTTTAAGATGGAAAGAAAGAGTGATAGACAAAAAATCAAATAGTTTTACAAAGTCCAACAATTTTCTATATCCCCAACTCTATGCCGTTTGCCGTGGGTTATCAAGTTTTGTCCCGAGCCTCCTGTCCGGTACGTAGAAAAACGAATAGGCAAAAACGATAACTAGCATGCCAGAAGAAAGAAACACAACACACACGTATACAGCCTCAGTCATTTACATCAACGTCGTTAACATAGACCAGCTCACTCCGACCGTCCGGCGGGTGGATGAGGGATGTATGTGAGGATGGGGGATGTGTGTTTGGCTGGGTGGTTGGGGTGTGTGTGGGTGGGAGGGTAGATGAGAGATGCATGTGTTGATGGATGGGTGGGTGATGTGTGGGTGTGAGTGGTTGATGGATGAGTACGTGAGTGGGTGGATGTGTGTCAGAGATGAGTGTATGGGTGGGGGATGTGTGTGTGTGTGTGGGTGGGAAGGCGGATGTGTGTGGGCGGGGTATATGTGGGTGGTTGGGTGTGTGTGGGTGGTTGGTGTGTGTTTTTGGATGAGGAATGTGTTGATGGGTGAGGATGTGTGTATGGGTGGAGAGATGTGTGTGTGTGTGTGTGTGTGTGTGTGTGTGTGTGTGTGTGTGTGTGTGTGTGTGTGTGTGAGACGTGTGTGAGTGGTGAGATGTGAAATTAAGTCATGTGTCATTGGGGTTTGGAGATCGGGGTGGGATTGTTGGCGAGTGGGTGAGTAGAGGATGTGTGGGAGTGTTAGTTTGTGTAGGTTGGGGTTGGGAGGGGATGTGTGTGTGTGGGTGCGGGATGTGTGGGTGGGGGAGATTGTGTGTGTGGGTGCGGCATGTGTGGGTGGGGGAGATTGAGTGGTGGGTGATATGTGTGCAAGTGGGGGATGTGTGGGTGGGTGTTGGTTTTGTGTGTGGGTAAGTGCAGGATATGTGAGTTGGCGGGAATATATGTGTGTGGGAGTTGGATATGTGGTTCGGGGATGTGTGTTTGGCTGAGTGTTTGGGGTGTGTGGGTGGGTGAGTGTTGATAGGTTATGGGATGGGTGGAGGATGTGTGCGTGTAGGTGGGGAGATGTGTGAAGCTGGGGGGATGTGTGGGTGGGTATGGATGCGTGGTTGCATGCATGTGTGCCTGGGTTTGTGTGTGGGTGGGTGGGGCATGTGTGGTGGGTGGGAGATGTGTGTGTGTGGGTAGGGAGATAATGTATATGGGGGTGTGTGTGGAATGTGTAGGTAGGGGGAGGGTGGATGGATAAGGTCACGTATGTGCCTGTGGGTATGTGTGTGGTTGAGTGGTGGATGTGTGTGTGGCAGACACGCGGATGGATAGGGGATGGGTGGGTGGGTGGGTGGGGGATTTGTCTCATAACATGGTAATATGCTTTTTTATGCTTACAACATTCATTTGACAATGTTTTTTTTCCCTATGTGAATGCACTATGCACTGATGAACGAAAGATGAGTGATTGGAAGGGCCTGAATGTAAGACGGGCCTGCGTGCCCAATTTGTTACCCTTCGAAAATAAAGTTTGTTCGTTCGTTCGTTCGTTCGTCCTAAACCATTATAAACCACCGTTATAAACGATTGCTCGAATAAAGTGACGCATTACCAATCAGGAGGTTCCAGCTGGTTTTGTGCAAACAGAAAGGGTTCGTTGTAAATTTTAAATTACCGCTGGGATAACAGATGTGCCACATTCGAACATGTGATTATGTGTTTTAATTTTTCTCAGCTTAAGTAGTATCCATTTATTCACTTCAGGTGTTATATAACTCTGTAGTGTGCACCTGACGAGATGCAGCGAAATGTGCCAGACAATAAATCGTGCAACATATCCTTTGTGGCTTCTGTATTTAAATGTCGTTATCAACGAACAAACACAACATAGAAAAAACGATTCCTTAGTTAGAGCACTTAACTATCACAATGACAAATAAAAAATTGGCGTGTTACAACGAATGCCACACATAAAGTCCTACATTCGAGAAATGAAAACATTCAAATTCATAACAAGTTATTGGATTGAAGAATGAACCCACGCGAAAGAACATAGATAGGGGGAGAGAGACAGAGAGAGACAGACAAAGAGAGAGAGAGAGAGAGAGAGAGAGAGAGAGAGAGAGAGAGAGAGAGAGAGAGAGAGAGAGAGAGAGAGAGAGAGAGAGAGAGAGATGCCAATTACACAAATATTCTAGAATAGATACATATGTATATCTACATACATGTAAATACATACATAAATACATATCCGCGTGCACACACACATACACACACACACACACACACACACAAATGTGACCACTAAATCTCTCTGGGAGTCTCTCTCTCTCTCTCTCTCTCTCTCTCTCTCTCTCTCTCTCTCTCTCTCTCTCTCTCTCTCTCTCTCTCTCTCTCTCTGTATCTCTGGTATGTTGCCGTCTGCCTAGTACTCAGAAGGGTTTGGGTTCGATTTCGGATTCCATCATTCAGATCCCCAGAGGTTGTTGTGGAAACTTCTGTGGGTCGGCGTACGAACTGTTGAGTTCGTACTCTTTGCGGCGCATTCTGCAGGCTGTTAGATACTCTGTGGAGAGAGACAGACCGAGCTATATGGGACTAAACCCCGTGCAATGAAGTCATTTAATACTTAATCTCTACTTCAACAAAGATGAGGTTCCTGAGACGAATGTTGCGAATTCCATGGACTGCCAGAGTACCTAACAACGACTACCTAAAATAAAGTTGAATTGAATTGAATTGCCTGAAAGAGTCTAATGAAACTAGAACATTATATACAACAATAAGAAAGAGACGAACAGCTTTCTTCAGTCATGTGATGAGAAGAGAAGCATTGGGGAACATCGTGACGACTGGAAAGATCGAAGGGAAGAGAGGAAGAGGCCGACCAAGAGAAATGATGCTAGATGGATTGAGACGGTGGAATGGGGGAATATCAACAGCAGATTTATTAATCCAGACAACCAAAGACCGAGATATGTGGAGAGTCAAGAACACCTACGACAGCCGGCATGGCACTTGATGAGTATGATGAATGTCTACTTCTGTTCTCTAATTCCATGAGTGCCAGTCATTACATAAGGATGCATTTCTCACGCTGTTTCATTTGACGAAATTGTGCTGCGAAAAATATGCTCCTTCTTGGTGAATGTTGACATGTCGTCATCTACTCTACATCTCACCACTTAAGCCATCATTAACGACGCAAAGCTTCCTTTTCTTTACGCTACTGCTTTTGCCGTGAAGCGTCGCAAATGTAATATTCGGTGTTTAACGTGTCTTGGTGCTTGTACTAATATTATATATAATTTCTTCCGTGTCTCTTTTACTCTAGCCAATTCTTTCGGGTCGTCTTGTCGCTTTGTTTCTCGATGTTTTCATGTGGTTGATTTTGGTCCATTGTAACTAAATGTCCACACCATTTAATTTTCTTGTGTTCTATACAGTCAATAATAGGTGTTATCCCTAGGCTTGTTTTTAGTTGCTCTTGTGTCTATCTCTTCTTGTTTTCCAGTCGCGTTTCTTATACATCTTATCTCTAAGCGTATGCACCAAACAAAATGACGACACCAGTGGCTAAGTGAAACCAAAACCCTTCCCTGCTTCGCCTCTGTCCATTTTATTCCGTGTCTGACCTGTCGTTACAAAATCTATTCCCTGTTAAATGAGGTCATTTTGCCAGATTTACCTCCCCTAGAGACAAACAACATTAATTATCTGCCCTGCTCTACAAAGCCAGCAAAACCCTCTGAATACACGAACAATGGAAACAAATCCTCCACTCAAGTTCTGGGACGCCGCCTTTCGTGCACATGTTTTCTTTTTCTGTAGAGGAGTTTCTTACCTTGAGCCATTAGGAATCCCTCAGGCACAGATCTGTCATGAGTGTTGGATTCTAAGACTCGAGGATCTGAGCTTTTGGTCTCATGATCCGGATTTACGTGAGACTACAAGCCAAAGCACATTATGTACAATCCCTAAGCTGTCCACATATAGCGTTGACCTAAAGTCGACTCTTAGCGATTAGATTATGTCGTTAACATTCTTGAGATAAGTAGTGTCTAATGGTACATCTTGTAGTATTTTAACTTCTATAGGAAAAACACTACGTATTATATGTAATGTACGAGAGGAAAAGTACTACGTAATATATGTAGTCTTGTAGCTTCTATAGTAAAAGTATTACCTAATATATGTAGTGTTGTAACTTCTACAGGAAAAGTACTAAGTAATATATGTGACAGGCAGGCAGGCAGGCAGGCAGACTGACAGACAGACAGACAGACAGACAGACAGACAGATGAGTAAGCCGTTGAGTGAGTGACTGATGGTTTGAATGAGTGAGTGAATGAATGAATGAGAGGAACGATAGAAGATTGAATGGATGGGTTTTGCCGGATTGACAGGTGGAAAGACAGAGAAACAGGCAGACAGGTGTGTAGATAGTTAAACAGGACACACACACAATATATTATTTTCTTCATCAACTGTATTACTTAAATCACTTAGTTATTTTTCGCTGTTTCAGAACACCCTTTCTGTTCTACAGCCGCCATCTCCACATATGCAGATCGCTGATCGTCTGCTGAACAGAGTCCTTGACATTACATACGAAACTCTGCAGGACCTTGGCGCCAGCAGGGAAGACCTGCAGAAAGTTCAGCAGAAACGGAACTACATCCAGGCCTGTTACTTCCAGGCCATCTCCTGCTATTAATGCGGTCGTCATCGTGATATATATTCTGTCCATTAGCAAGCATGAATGAACAACCAACTTCAATCACTTAACAAATTCAACTAACTGGTCGCACTTCTTCAGAAATTGTTATCTCCCATTTATAAATATTTACAAACATTAGCTATTTTAAAAATATATGTAAGTAGGGCAATTTGAGTTAAGTTTCTGAGTTACCAATATTTCCTGCTATCATGTTTAAGGTTATAACTACCAGGAAGGTTTACAAACAACCTAACAGATGAAATTATTTCAATAATATTTATCACCCTTTAACCTACTTCAACTAACACGTTTTCTTACTTTGAAAATGTTTGTAACCACGGTATAGCTAATTTAATTTATGTTGTGTAACTAATTGTATACATAAAGATAGTTGTAAATACAAAACATAAATGACCACTCCTAATACACTTAATTTTTCAGTTTTAACCTATCCAGGCCCAAGGACAGCGTGATCTCCCTTAGGTCAACGATTAAGATTAGTAATTAATGCTTAACTTGACGCATTAATGTAAATTATGGATTTATTCTTATTCCTTAGTAAAATTCTAGAATTAGTAATTTGATCTATGAAACACGCCTTGTATTTGGTTAAACAGTTTAAGTTCTTATGAAACTCGGATCTCTGTTTATTTTAGTACGCCATCTGCTATTTAATGTCTGCCTTTGCAACAAAAAGAGACGGTTTACTGAAAGTTCGGATTCACTTTATCATTAACGTCTTAATGTGCAATTTATCATTCATTTAAACGCCGTGTCAGCCACGGCATGATGGACAAGCAAAAAAAACGTAAATTAATGATCTCATTAAACTACCAAACAATGAAACTGCTTTAGCGTTAATGAAATTGAATTTATAAAAGAAAAACATAACGCTGCATTTATTCATGCTGATGTTCATACAGTGACACACATACCTTCCTCAATTCCCGCGGTTTTCACCAGGTTACAACGTTTCATTTTTTAAATTAACTTATTAACTTCAATAATTGATTTCAAAATGAAAATCCTTCTTGCCGTCCCAGGAGACAAGTATCTCCCATTTTCGTGAGCTTTTTTCGTGCTTTCATGATGGAATGAGTTTGCACCGGATGTAAGTGGCAACTGTGTCCAGAAACAAACAATTTTAAATTGATAGTTTGAAGCAACACTTTGAGAAATCATTTGGGAGAATAAACAATGTAGTATTCAATAACAATAAACACCACCCGCTGTTGAGTTCTTTTCTTTGTTTCGTTTGGTAATAGTCTTGCTAAATGTTTTTGTGTGTATAAAAACAGCTGTCACAGAAATGGATGTGTTCAATCCGTTTCTATTTCTATCCATCAGTGAACAGATTATAGAATTTGGCATTCTTCAGCCTGTGAAACTACATTCACAAGTTTTGTCGGCGCTCGTAGAACACGAGTGAAAATCAGAGGTCACACTAAATAACAAAATATTTAAATGTCATTAAAAATGAAGGAATCACATTTGCCTCGAAGAAGTCCCCTGCTCTGGGTCTGTGATATCATCAGCATTCAGTGCCTTGCCGGCTGGTGTGGGCGATCATACCTCTCCACATATTACGATGTCCGACGTCATAGATCTATTCGTGTGTGTTGACTCCCTTCCGTGACATGACACAATACTGCCAAGAATCTTCTCATGCAGTCTTCCACTATCTCTCTTTCCGCAAATCTGTCCGGTTGTTACATGTTCCAGTTTTTGTCTTCTCGTAATGTGGCCAAAAAAGGATGACTGCCTCTTTCTAATGTTTGTGATAAGATGCCTTTGCGAATCAGCCTCCCTTAAAACATCCTGATTGCTCATTTCGGCTGTTCAATTTATGTTCAGTATTCTTCAATAAAACCACATCTCCAAGGCTTCCATGGATTTGTTCACCCGTTTACTAAATGTCCAGGATTCGCAGCCGTATGTCAAAACTGGTTCTATGTAACATGTAAGAACTCTTTTTCTAACTTTCAAGGACAGTGACTTATTGCACAAAACGTTCTTAATTTGATAAAATACAGTTTTTTTTAAATTGTCCTTTTCTGTTCTTTATCTCTATTTTTATGCCTGTGATATGATAGGGCCATTGTATTTTGTAACCATGAATGTACGGGCCAACGGGTGGTCAATCTTTCTCTCACATAACAGGCAACGAGACCAGGTTTCGAACGCCTCGTCCGACCATGCTCATGGCATTATCATCGCAGTTCCCTCTCAACTTCTTTAACAAGCCCGCTGGAACGTTTATAAGCACATCGAAATTATTTATAGTCTACCACTACGCACATACGAATTGTGAAATGTATATAATGCCACAATTAAATGATCAAGTGCTACAAGAAACAAATGAACATCGTAAACTGATTAGAGAAATTAGACTTAAGCGGTCAATTTTTTTTTGTTTTTGTTTAAATTTTGGTCGCGTTATGAGAAGAAATAAATCGGAGAACTTGGTGACAACTGGAAAGATCGAGGGGAAGATAACAGGGGAAAGGCAGAGAAGCAAATATCTGGAGGGTGTGGCCAAGTGGCATGGTCGAGACAAGAACACTAAAATGATCAACGACTTTGGTGATCGAGTGAGATGTCGAAACATGACCGCCCACGCTTACCGGCATGGCACATGATGATGACATAATGTTGGGTGGCTTCATCGTGTCTTCTGTCAGTGCCAACCAATACATGGGAATGTATTTATAATGTTAATTCAACATGTTGAGGAATTTCCAAGCCACTGATGTCTCTGTTAATCTGGGGTTAGGTCGTAGCGTGGGGTATGGGAGAGAGGTCCTCTCACGTGTGATATTCATAGTGCCTCACGTGACAAATACATAGAGGATACTCACACATCTGAAAATCCAGTCAAAGTAATTAACATGTATGATAAATGTGAGAACTGCCTTGGCGCAGTGGTTAGCACGCTTGCCTGTCTATCTAGTGATCGTCTGTTCGAATCGCAACTGAAACGGGAGTTTGTTTCCATTGATTCATTGCGAAACATAAAGTAGATTTGGACCAAACTTGGTTCACAGTCACATGAACAAGTATAATCATTTATATTTCCGTTCACTGAGCATTACGATTTCGGATGATACCATGAAACAAAACAAATAACACGTTGACCCTTGTATGGCCATATATCGTCCTTCTTGTAAAAATGGAAGGTCCTATTTAGCCATAAATTATCCTTCGGAAGTGAATCAGTTAATTCACCCCAACTCAACTCAACTTAAAATGGGCACCAGGAAATATTATGGGAAGTAAATGTACCCGGGGTGATAATGACCATATCACCAATCGAGATACCAATCAATCAAGTGCCATCTCCACAATGAAGGTTGGCTGCAATGGTTCTCCAGCACTGTCTGTTTCTCACCTTGATTGTACATTCTGTCAAATTGCTGTTCGCTCATCTTTTGGTGTTATCTTCCCGCGTGTATCGTTGTCTGCCTCTTGCTCGCTTGCCTTCAACCTTACCCTCCAGTATGGTTTTTATAAGAGCGTTATGTCTTGTAATGTGGTCGAAATATTTCACTGTCCTTTTTTTATTTCTTTCATCAACACCCTTTTCATTCGCAGTTTCTCTAGAACCTCTGTATTTAATTTTTTTCCCTATGAAATACGACATATTCTTCTGTATATCTACATCTTCAGGGCTTCTGTTCGACTTTCTATTTGCTTGTTCGATGTCCAGGCTTCAGTGCCATATACTAGTGTTAAATATACATAACATTTGGCAATTCTCATTTTTAATGCGCTGTTAATCTCTCTGGATGTTAATACTGTTTTCATGCTGTTGAAAGCATTTTGCAGTCTTCTATACAACCACAACCATCAGTTGCATATCACCAGTCGAGAGAAAGCTTCAAAGATTACCAGAGATTTGGCCCCAGTTTCGGAAGCTCTTCAAACTTCGCCACAGATGGGCTCCCAGTTTGTCCAACTCTGCAAAGACTGCCACAGATTTAATTCTCAATCTGGCCAAGGCGTCAGCGATCATCATAGCTTAAGTCTAAAGTTTCACAGATCACCATGCCTCTCCGCAGATGCTAAGAATCTGTATCCTTCTTACATATTCCGCTAGCTTCTTGGCTTGGAGAGGGGAACAAGAAATGTGCAACATTTCCCGTGGAGGTGGTGCTTCAGGACCTAGTCGAGACGAAAATCTCCACACGAATCTCACTACAATAAATGTATGCCCTTCTCAAGGCACATACTACCTAAACCGCAATGCTTCAAAAATGGGAGTTAGAAATCAGTCTTCCAGAGAGCTCACAGTCAACCAGCCAGCCAGCTAGTCAACCAACTAACTAACCAACTCGCCAGCCAGCCAGTAAACAAATCAACCATCCAAACAACCAACCATTCAACCAATCAACCATCCAACCAACCAACCAACCAATCAACCATCCAACCAACCAATCATCAAACCAACCAACCAACCATTCAACCAATCAACCATAAAACCAATCAACCAACCATCAAACCAACCAACCAACCATTCAACCATCCAACCAACCAACCAACCATCCAACCAACTAACCAACCATCCAACTGTCCAACCAACTAGCCACCCAACCAACCAACCCTTTGGCAGACTGCTGTTCATTTACATCAAGGTGTATCCTTGCCACATATTTCATCTACCTCTTGCTGATCTGACTTCGATGTGTCCTTCCATTATGGCTTCAGAAAGAATGTCATACCTATCAATGTCTATATAAAGACTCCTCTTATAGTGCTAACAAATTAGGAGATCATCATGTCTGCCAAAAGAGTGAAAATCAAAATAATTTCCTTAATTTAAAAGAAAGTAATAATGTCCACGGACAAAAGAACATGCCAGCCAAAAATCACAGTCAACAATAATTAAATTAAAAGTGCCACAAACTTTCAGCGTCTCGGATTCAGTTGAATGGATACGCGCTCTCACTCTTAACCTTCCAGTGTAATGATACCGAGGTATTGGACTAAAATTGGACTAAAAAGTTCACTTCACGTCCTTGACTTGGAGACGTAAATTACAAGTACCTCAGAAGTCGGAGTGGATGCAGTACCGTGCGGTAGATTTTCTCAGTATGATGCAAGTCTTTGAAATGCCGGCCTTTACATGTGTTTTTCTTTAAAACTGTCACCCCATTATGAAGCCCCCTTACTGTGCCGCCTGATGCGGCCGCCTCTCTGTATCATAGCACGGTACGGCCCTGGTATGATGGTGAGGGACATTGGTAGCAGGGAAAGTTAATCCACACGCAAACATCAGCCCATGAAACATTTAGATGGAGGAGCACGTGTATGGACTAATCCTCAGTTCAAAGTGAGCGAACAAAAAAAAAAAACACACACAAAACAAAGTAAACAACAACAACATTGGAAACTGTTCACAAGTATTTAACGACTGCTTGTCATAGCATTGCAGAGGTTAGTTAGTTAGTCGACAGATCATCCTCATTGCACATCGAACCCTCCAGTCCATAGTTGTTCGTATCCCCTCCCCAGCAAATCCCGCAGCGTGTAGCGGCTCACGACACAAGTTCTGTTGGTTTATTAATCTTCATGTTTGGCATCACCTCTTTTAACTTGCTGTTCTAGCAGTCTGACTATGGTTGTAGTTTCACAGTCATCGCTGGGTTCTCGCAACCGACTTACTTCTTGTAGAGCATTCAGTATATCCGCCAGGTCTTTGGCTCGTCCGCCCTCCACTGTAGACTTACCCGCAAGCCTATCAGCCTGTTCATTTCCTTGAACACCCATATGCTGCCCTGGGAGGAAAATGAAACTAATCTTTGCCAGCCGTGACCTCTCCAGAGACAACAACCACCGTCTTCGTACCCACCCCATCACTATTTTCCTGAGCGTACGTATTGAGTCAATAAGGAAACATGCCCGAGTGAAGGACGTTCATAGTCAGACTACTTGTAGTCAAGGCAAAAGCACCAGAATCTACCTTCACAATTCTCCCTCCAGCCTGAGCCGTAAAGGTCCATGAACTTCTCACATGCCGGACGACCGATCCATCTGTATAAATGACAGCATCACCGTCTAAAGAATTCTCGAAGATCAAAGCCTCCACAGCAGCCGGATGCAGAGGTTACTCAGTATTAACAAACACAACATCAGCAAACAAGTTATATGTGTGAGACCATGCATCTTCCTATGGCAACATACAGACTTTAGTCATGAACTATTTCGCTACCATCTGGGAAGATAATCGCTTATTTTTAACTGGTTTAGTACCAACCAAATGTAGGTTTGGACCAGACATTGTAAACAATCGAATGAACAAGTATTATAATGCATTTTCCGTTCAATTAGCATTGAAATTGTGGAAGATACCACGAACCAAAACAAATAACACGATGACCCTAGTGTGGAGATATATCGTCCTTCCATCCAAATGGGAGGTTTCATTTGGTGATAAATTATACTCCGGCACTAAATCATTTAACTGAAATGTGACAGAAAGGTTCTTAGAATACCGTGGACCAAGAAGAATATTGGGTGTATTTTTAATGATTGTGCAGTGACTGAAAATACTGCCAGTCCAAGTTTTGTATTTACCTATTATGTGTCATGACCTTTACAGGCAATATTTTCAAACACTGCACAGTCATTACAAATACACCCTTATAACGACATTCCACGCGACCTGAACATCGACGAAAACTGGCTCATGAGCATCATAGATTCCCTGGCCTGGTTAGATATTGTAACTATACGACGACATCAATAGGTGTACCGACAACGAGCTAGAGAAACTAGCAGACATGTACAACAGTATAGGGAGTGCTAGCATCAAGGAGGAGTGGTTACACAGCTATCTGATTCCCTTGCCAAAGCCTGGCAAAGACCACACAAAAATTCAGGGATATCGAGTTATAACCATGCAGAATACAATAGGCAAGTTGCTGGAGATGTTAATTGCCAGAAAAATATCAAGCCAGCTAGAGAGGCAAGGTGTTTTCCCACCTATCCTGGGTGGGAACCGTCCAAAAAGAGAAACCTGGACCAATGCAGCAGTTTTTGCCTATGATGTCTATGAAGGTTTCTACTCAGCCATTGAAACCTTTGCTGCAGCGATTGATCTTGAGGACGCGTACAACAGAGTACCATTGGATTGTTTAATGCTTCAGCTTCTTGAACTCAATATAAGTCCTTTCCTCCTTAGTTGGATCGCTGCAGCCCTCTTCAAACGGAAAGTAGTTTTTAGATGTGGCAGTTGGACTTCGGAACCAACAACAATATATCCTGGCCTACCACAGAGATCACCATTATCTCCGTTTCTGTTCAACGCCTACACTGTGAGAATCACCAGCGAGCAGATCAATGGACAGGGGAGGACACTGTCTTATGCCGACGATGTTTTAGTGTATCGTCAGGGGAAGGATAGGAATCAGGTTGCTGTGGAACAACAAACCGAACTCAATCGCATGGGTACTTGGTGGATTGACGCTGGGGCAATGGTAAACCCAACAAAGGCAACAGTGACATAGTTCTCGTTGAATAATCATATTGTCAACATTCCAACACCAACTGTTAATCTGTGTTCAGAGACGGTGTAAAGAACGCAGGTAATGAATTACCCGGGGATATGTTTTTGATCGAAGCCTTGCTAATAATGAGCAAATAGACTGGGTGATAACAAAGGCCAAGCGGGGTTTGGCTGCGATGCGGGTGATGGTGGCAGCAAACTGTGAGCAGCGTCATCTATGTCTTGTATACGAGGGGCTGGTCATGTCTGTTTTTGAGTATGCAATGGCAATCCTGACTCTCAGCCGTAGGCAGATAGAAAGGATGAAAAGGATACAGAGTGAAGCTATGCGCATTATTCTTGGATGTACAAGAGATACAGCATGCAGGGCGATGCGCTACCTTCTTGATTTTCCAACCATTGAAGACAGAATACAGTTTGCAGAGCACGCGCCTACCCCAGAGTTAACGCAAACACACAACATCCACTGCATAGTGAAATTAGGAAGGTGAAGGGCAGCAGGTTAAAAAGAGGACTGTCGTGGATGGGTCAAGCAGAAGACATTCTTCAACAGGTGTGTTCACTTGAGGACTTAGAACCTGGCGAGGAGTGGGTACTAGTGCCAACAGATTTATGTACGTCCTTTTCAGTTTGCATCCAACTAGATAGAAAATGCAGACAAGAAAATCCGGCTGCTGTGGAGGTGGAAGTACAAGCGTTGATTTTCGAGAATTCGCTAGACGGTGATGCTGTCATTTACATAGATGGGTCAGTCGTCCGACATGTGAGAAGCTCATGGGCCTTTACGGCTCAGGCCGGAGGGAAAATTGTGAAGGATGACTCTGGTGTTTTGCTGAGACCACAAGTAGCCTGACTATGGAAGTCATGGCGGTAAGTACAGCAATAACATGGCTCGAGACACAGACATTCACTAGGGCATGTTTCCTTAGCGACTCAATGAGCATGCTCAAGAGGATAGAGATGGGATAGATCCGAAGAGAATGGTTGCTGTCTCTGGAGCGGTCTCGGCTGGAAAAGATTAGTTCCATCTTCGTGCCAGGACATACAGGAGTACGAACGAACGAACGAACGAACAAACTTTATTTTAAAAGGGTAACAAATTTAACCGTCTTACATTCGGCCCTTTGGAGTACAAGGAAATGAGTGGGTTGACAAGCTCGCAGGTAAGGCTACTGTGGAGGGCGGAGGCGCAATGGACCAGGCTGACATTCTGAATGCTCTACGAGAAGTAAGACTTTTGCGAGAACCAAGTGATGACTGTGAATCTACAATCATGGCCAGACTGCGAGAACAGCAAATTAAAAGAGGGGGTGGCCAAAGAAGAACACTACGCAGGAAGCCAAAGAAGATTGATAAACCAACACAGAACGGTGTAGTGAGCCGCTGCACGCTGCGGGATTTACTGAGAATGGGGTTCCGAGAACTTATGGACTGAATGGTTCGATGTGCAATGAGGATGATCTGTCGACTAACTAAATAACTAACAACCTAACTAACTACCTATATATATATGAATCAATGCCAAACAATAGGCTGCGCACATAATACTTTAATTTGAACAACTCGATATGATACTATTCCTCGGGAACACTTCAGCATTATATATATATATATATAGAGAGAGAGAGAGAGAGAACACCGTGCATGCAGTTTTATTCTCACTGAACTTTGCCAGCAATATTTTGGACCATCACTCTAGCATTAACTGAACTTACTGCATTCTATTCTTAGCTGTACTCATATATTCTTCAGAAGTCCACATGGCTAAGTCACCTGCATAGATGATAACATTTGGTTTGGAAATTTCCTGTAATGTCATTTGTGAATGCTTGGAATCAAGTTGATGAGAGAACTCTTCTTATTGATATATCTTCTTCCAGCACGATCATCTTGCTGGTTTGTCCATATATTTAGTCCTGGCAGTTCTGTACTCAAGGAAGTGGCTGATCCTTCTATAATGTCGTCACACACTAATATTCGTAGCAATGTTAATTTCAGTCCCTTCTTCCATGATTGATCACATGCTTTTTTCTAACTATACCCAAACAGCTAGTGTGTGGTGATGGTGTTACGGATGCAGTTCGTAATCCCACATACCGCGTTCCAAAAACAGCTGCGGGAGATTTGGCAGCAGACGCCTTACGCTGATTTTCATACAAAATTATGAGAGCTCGTCATTCAGAAAGCAATGAAAAACTACTGAACGTAAAATTGGCAAGAAATCCATCCATCATGTGCCATGCCGGTAAGCGTTAGCGGTCATGATTCGCCATTTCACTCGATCACCAGAGTTGTGAATCAGCTCAGTGTTCCTGTCTCGACCATGTCACGTGGTCAAGCCATCCAGGTATTAACTTCTGTGTCTTCCTCTTGTTAACTTCCCCTCGATCTTGCCAGTTGTCTCCACGTTCTCCAATTTATTTCTTCTTATAACATGTCCTAGAATTTTGACTGTCTACGTCTAATCTATCTAATCAATTTACGAGTTTCATTTGTCTCCTGTAGTACTTGGCCATTGGTATTTCTGTCTGTCCATGGTATTCTTTGCATTCTCCTCAAAATCCACATTTCCACAGCCATCAGATTTTTCAGCCTGTCTGCTCATTGTAGCCTTTAGCAAGATGAAAAACATACTGACCAATAAAAAGATGTCAATTGAAATGAAAAAAAGAGTGATGAGGTGCTACATAGAGCCTGTACTTTTGTATGGATGTGAAGCCAAGAAATCACAAACTAAAAAAAAAATATTCTTGGATTGACTGCGATGTCCTGTTAAAGATATGCAACTAAATAACCCAACCGGCTAGTGTGTGATCTTTCTCTTGAAAAGTATCCACTATTTCCTGAGTTATATCGACTATTTGATGTTCAGTGGATGTGTACTTTCTGAATCATGCTTCTTTGTAGTTAGATGCGTTTTCCTTCTAGCTGCCACAATTCGATACAATTCACAATGATTTCCAGTAATTACCCACACAGCTAAACAAACTGATTGTTTGGTAGAATTTTCTTTCTGGCAGGTCTTTTCGTTTTTTGTGTGCATGGCATTAATATAGTTTCTGTCAAGACTATTCCTCTCCCCCAATTAGAATTTAGGACTGCTAATGGTTTCTTGTTTGTTTTCATTAGTATCCAGTCCTGTTAGCGTTCAATTTGTAATTCCATCATTTCCTGGTGGTGTCTTATTTTTCAGGGCTCTCATTGAATTTTCTCTGTCTTCCATTAAAATGTTCCATTATATGTTCAGCTGCTAGCTCTGTGTCCGGTTGCCACAAAATGTTTCAGTTTTTGTCTTCTCATAATGTGGCCCAAAAACAAAACGATGACTGCTTTATTTCTGATGTTTGTCATAATTTGTCTTTGCGATTCAGCTTCTCTCAAAACGTCCGGATTGCTCATTGTGGCTGTCCAATTATTTTCAGCATTCTTATATAAAACAACATCTCCATGGCTTCCATGGATTTATTTTTTCGCCTGTATAGATACGTATCTGTTCGTCTTTGGTTGCATTTTCCTGTCCTCTTTTGGCATTAATGTAGTTTGCACCAACATAACACTCCATCAGTGCATTTGCAACCTCCCCCTCTGTAAGCATTATGTATCCCTTTTTAATTGCCACTTGTTTCTAACCGGGTCCATCATTATTCATGGCTTTTACTATTTCCCATAGTTTATTTCCAACTGTGTCTAAGTTACATTTTTTCTGTTCACAAGTCTCTTCTTGTTTGATGTAATGTTCACTAGATACCATCATCATCATCATCATCATCATCATCATCATCATCATCATCATCATCATCATCATCATCATCATCATCATCATCATCATCATGATCCAGTGTCTTAACTGCTGGCGTGGGCAATCATGTCTCTCCACAAATTGTGATCTCTGACGGCTTGGATCAATTCATGTGTTGACTCCCTTCCATGCCACGACCCAAGACTATCAAGAATTGCCCCATGCTACCTTCCTCTATCTCTCTTTCCCGAAATCTTTCCAATTGTCACAATGTGCTCCAGTTTGTGTCTTCTCATAATGTACTCTCCCCCCCCCCCCCCCCCCCCCCACCTCCAAAAAAAAAAGCGATGACTACTTCTTTCTGATGTTTGTCATAAGTTGTCTTTGTGATTCAGCTTTCCTCACAACGTCCGGATTGCTCATTTTTGCTCTTCTATAAAACCACAGTTCCAAGACTTCCAGGGATATTTTTCACGTATAGAGATATCAATAGATACAACTACTATGGGGAAAGAAATATATGTTAATGAGGAAAGATTGGAGTGGTGGAAAATTTAGAATATCTTGGGTCATTGATTACCAACAATGGTGACACAATTAAAGAAATTAAACGACAAAAATTATATTTTTTAAGAGCATGCATCTTTCCCATTGCAACAAACGCCTATGAGACCTGGACACTTACTAAACAAGATGAGCAGCGCATAAATTCTTTTGAATATAAATGTTATAGACGGGTTCTAAGAATATCTTGGGTAAAGAAACGAACAAATGCATCTATACTACAAGAGATGAATATTGAAGACGGTTGGCTAATAAAGACGATAAAACAAAGAAAATTGATATATTTTGGTCACTTGAAATGTCATGAAAGTTTGGAGAGAACAATAATGGAGGGGTATATGCCTGGGAAGAGAGGAAGAGGAAGGCCAAAGAGAAGATGGTTGCAGGATGTTGCGGATGATCTCCAGATGGTGTATCAGACGCGGGACATCTTGCTTGTGATCGAGCAGTTTTCCGGAGGGTTGTTATTTCAGCGAGGTTCTGCAAAGGACATGCTACTGAATGAATGAATGAGAGATATATCTAATGACTCTTAAAAAATGTCCAGCTATATACTGGGATGGAACCTGACACCCTCTGAGACTGGTACGGTAAGGTCTGAGTCACACCTGTCTCCGGGGTATATAGAACTGTAAAAGCTGATTACAATCCCATAGAAGAAACATTGCCAGCCAAAGCCAAGTCCCAGACAGTACATTTGCAATGTGCTGAATCATGACTTGGTTACATCCTAACCTACTCTCAGCAGATGCGGAGTTCCAGAACCGGTCTTGCACACCCCTCTAGTTTATGAATGAGATTGAAGAGGGGAATGAGACCTTTGTAATACGGTCCCCGTGTAGATGGTAGCGGGTTGAGAGACACGTCTCTACACCAACATTACTCTGAGAGATGTTGACCCTCTTCAGCGTTCAGGCGACTTGAAGAACCAGTGCATCGGCTTTAAAAGTTAACACTCAGCCATCCAGAGGATTTACAAACTAGTCGATCAATTAATTAATCAAACTAACAGTCGTTGTGGGGGAGTGGGTGCGCAATGGGCCAGGCTGACATCCTGAACGCCCTCACGGAGGATGAGCGAGTAAATGACACAAAGGATGCATGTGATTTTACAACTTTGACCAGACTGAATGCACATCAAATTCGGTAAGCCAAAGAAGAATATATAAGTAACCAACACATAACTGGTTTCATCAATCGCTATACGCTGAGGGAGTGATTATGAGTTGAGGATCTCATTCGACGAGTAAAGAGGATGATTTGTTAAATAACTAACGTGTCCTTCTACCCTTTGCATCATATTCAACAATTGTTCCCTACAATTTGTTTGCCACAAAGAGCTACATTAAAGACATATAATGGATACAGTGTAAGAGGAAGACCACGTAAAAGATGGAGTTATGGTATCATTAACAACCTTAGAGGCATGAATATCAACTTACAAAGATCATTAGAAAGAGCGCATGTAAGATCTTGATTAAGAGCGCATGTAAGAGGATGATTTGTTAAATAACTAACGTGTCCTTCTACCCTTTGCATCATATTCAACAATTGTTCCCTACAATTTGTTTGCCACAAAGAGCTACATTAAAGACATATAATGGATACAGTGTAAGAGGAAGACCACGTAAAAGATGGAGTTATGGTATCATTAACAACCTTAGAGGCATGAATATCAACTTACAAAGATCATTAGAAAGAGCGCATGTAAGATCTTGACATCCCCCTCCAACCCCCTCCCAACACACACAACACACACACACACACACACACACACACACACACACACACACACACACACACACATATTTAACTGTGGTGAACGGTTATAAAGTTAGTTGCATATCGGATATGATATCCTTTACAGGACATCACAGTCAACACTAGTACTTTTTTGCTATTGTGATCTCTTGGCAAGTTTACGGTCAGTAGTTTGCCTTTGCTTTCTGAACCACCTACACCCACACCATTTCACCACACACACACACACACACACACACACACACACACACACACAAAGAACGCAAGGCGGACTGCTGCCAAATCGCCCGCAGCTGTGTTTCGAACGCGGATATGTAGGATTACGAACTGTGTCCGTTAACCCCCTAAGCCAGGGGTGGGCAAACTTTTCGTGTGGCGGGCCGCATTGACAAATGTAAAGCTATTGGCGGGCCGCATATATATATATATATATATATATATATATATATATATATATATATATATATATATATATATATATATATATATATATATATATATATATATATATATATATATATATATATATATATATATATATATATATCCATTTTGTTTACAGCAACCTATCACAATAAATAACTATTAATTATGTATAGGTTATTAAGCTGTATAAATAAATAATTATTGCAATTTTATTTTACTTATACACTTATACATTATATTTGACAATATGGACAAAAACTTTTACTAATTTGTTAACACGATTTTACGACTTGTTATTATAACAAATATTCTTTATTATCTATCAATGGCTTTAATTTAGACACACAGCGACTACATTGTCACTACAGTTGTTGATTTCTAATGAGATGTATGTAACTGCTTGCAATTTTTGACAATATTCTTGAAATCTGGAGCAAGTTTACTTGTTGAAATTCGCATGACAGCATGCAAGTTGCAGTCCGACAATAAAGACCTATTCTTAGATTTGTTTATCTTCAAGCAAGAGAATGCTTGTTCGCAAATGTATGTTGATCCAAATAATGATAAAAGTTTAGCTGCAAAGTTTTTCAAGTTGGGAAATGATTCTTGTGATAAAGATCCATAGAAATCCAGCAAACCATCTGTCTTGAATTTCTCTTTCATGTCATGATCTGCTTGTAAGTCAAGCAGCTCCAACTGTATGTCCCCTGCGGCTGTATCAGCCTCTGCACTAAAAGGTGAACTGAGAATATTGAACTATGGCTCTAATTTCTTGAAATCTTGGAATCTCCATCCAAATTCTTCAATCAATGCATCTAATTGGGCTTTGTACTTTTCAGTCATTTCACCAGAAATGGTTTCTTGTTTCAGCAAAGGGAAGTGACAAAATCTTTTTTCACTTGCTTGTCTGGAGAACAGTGAGAGTTTTGCCTGAAATGATTTTACATATACATACAATTCATATGCAAACACACCATTACCCTGAAGTTTGACATTCAGTTCATTTAACTTTTCCATAATTTCAATGGCAAACATAAAGTCAAACTGCCACTCTTTATTGACAATGTTAGTATTAAAGTCACATGCAATGCCCTTCATCTCTAGGAACATCACTATTTCTTGTCTGAGTTCCCACACTCGCCTCAACACCTTGCCGACACTCAGCCATCGAACATTGGTGTGGTTCAGGACATCGGAATGTTCTGTTTCCAAATCGTCAAGTAATGACTTGAACTGTCTGTGATTAAGTCCTCTTGATCTGATGAGGTTGATGACACTGACAACTGGGTCAATAACATGCTTGATATTCAAAACAGTTTTACACATACTTTCTTGATGAATCACACAGTGAAGTGGTAATAATGTGTGGTCTGGATATTCTGCTTTAATCTTATCACTTATCAACTTTACCAGACCTACATTTTTTCCAATCAAAGTACGAGCTTCGTAAGTTGTAACACTTGCCATCTTGTTCCAAACCAACCCAGTTCTTTCAACACAGTTAGTAACAGCATTGAATATATCATGGCCTGTGGTTGTGTCTTTGAGTGACTCTTCAGTGAGTTTGAAAAAAGTGTTTATTCCACGTATAAATATAAATAATTGGGCAGTGTCGTGTACATCGGTACTCTCATCCAATGCAAGAGAGTACCACAACAATTGTTTACTTGCATCTTGAAGTTTATGCATCGAATTGTCACTGATCTTGTCAACACGTCTGACCACAGTTCTCCTTGATAAAGTTATGTTGTCAAATCTGTTTTTTTTGTTCTGGACACATAATGTTTGCTGCATCTAGCAAACATTCCTTGATGAACTCGCCATCAGAAAATGGCTTGTTCTGTTTTACAATTCTGTGTGACAGCATAAGACTAGCTTCAGTTGCTGCATCTTGAATTGAAGACTGTTTAGCGAAAACAGTTTGCTGTTTCTCCAAATTTTTCACCAAATCAAAGCATTTCCTCTCCTTCTCTTCGGTCGTTAAATTGTATCCGAAATCGGAATGTTTTGTTTGATAATGTCTTTTTAAATTGTACTCATTGAAAACAGCCACTGACTCACGACACAACAAGTAAACTGATTTACAACCAAATTTTATAAAACAGTACTTAGTTGTCCATTCATCATTAAAAACACGGCATTCATCTTCAATCTTACGTTTGTTATTGACACTCATCATAACGGTACATGAAATTCTGTAAAATTCAACGAAATAACTTAAAAACTAATTTAAAATTTTTATTTCTACATGCCCTCGCGGGCCGCATAAAATCACTTGGCGGGCCGCATGCGGCCCGTAGTTTGCCCACCCCTGCCCTAAGCCATTAGTGAAAGGAGAGAAAATAGAGAAAGTTTCCTCCCTAACGAGAGAGTTCTACCGGATCCATGAATCAGCAATCGTCTGCTATACTTCAACCAACGGCCTGGGGTTTAGTGGACTGTGGCCTCTTGTATTTTCTCACCAAGTTTGTTAATGCAAATCCCTACTTTATATTGTTTTCATTGTTAGAATATATGTTATTTACATTCGTTTGAAATGCAGACAAACAGTACCCGTTGCGTTTACTTTCGCTAATGGCACGAGACTCAAAACAACACATAAATAATGAATGAAATGTACAACGAAATGAATGACGCCTTCTTTTTTTTAAGGTTTTGAGCTGCTAAGCAAAGTCAATGAAAGAAGTACACCGTCATACACAGCACACAAACGATCAAGCTACAGCTGTTTAAATAAATGTTCTCCAATTTTTCGAAAATGGTTAACATTGTCACGAATAGAGCTGGGAAAATAACATTCAACGGCACCTCATTCATTTCGTTGCGTGACTAAAAGTAAAAGTTTTAAGGACAGGATTTAATTTCACCTATATTTGGACTTTGGTACTGGGTGTTTCTGTCTCACTGATTTATCACATATCGTCATTAAGTGACCTGTCCTGTGCATAACTTCTCCCCCATAATAATCTTTCGAAATATTTTGTCATAAGCCAGATGCATTGCCTCTGTTTCTTTCCTGTGTAACTACATTATCTATCACAACTTCAAGATGATCTTGTATCTACCAGCTAGAGTGCTTCTTTTCTATGACTCCCCAGTACACGTTCCTCCATAATTATCCTTTCTAAACTTTAATTTCTTGTTACAGGTAAGAAAATATTCTTCAATATGGAGTTCTTGTTGGATCTGCTTGTTCTCCTTTCCATGCAATGCTTGTTTCATCTCTTACATTTATATTCAAAAGTGAGGTTGACATGGCTAAAAGGAGTAAATTGTTCATGCTTAAACTTCTAGTGCACTGATGGTGGGTAGAGGGTTCAAGCCATACATTACACAGGTCAGTTGGACTTAAATGTTGACTTCTCATCCTTAACTTGTGCAGGTAAATTAAAAGTACCTCAGGAGTTGGAGAGGATTCGCCTGATGGCCATGGACACTGGTAATAGGGAAAGCTAACCCACATACACAAATCAGTTCAATGCACTACTAGTAGTAACAACTGTTAGTAGTTGTAGCACATTTGTGGACAACGCTTGAGTTCAAAGCGAATGGGGGGAAAATATGTGTGCTTTTCAGCTGGTTTGTTAAATAATCAAGTTTGATACTCGTATGTTGCCACAGAAAATATGCATGTTCTTTGTATTCTGAATTTTATTCTTCTGTCCGTTTAAATCCATGAAGGTTTAATGGTAGCTTTTGTAGAGGAAAGTTTGTTTCTCTAACTTTCTGCCATCACCTTTGCATCGCCCAGCAGCTGAAAATCTAGATATTACATACTACCCACTTCTGTAATTGCACCTCATTAATAAATACTAGTTTAATATATATATATATATATATATATATATATATATATATATATATATATATATATATATATATATATATATATATATATATATAATTTTGTTGCCTATCCCTTACGGGACGTTGCAGTCAACACCAGCATTTTGCAGCTGCTGTTGATGTACTAGGCAAGTGTTACGTTCAGTAGTTTGCCATTGCTTTCTGAACGACCAGCTCCCATACCAGCACGTTATAACACAACGTGACACGGCCTGCTGCACAAATCGGTCGCAGCTGAGCTTCGAACGCCTGGTACTCAGTTCACGAACCGCGTTCGCAAGCCTTTAGCCATGGAGCCGGCTATATATATATAGACAGAAGGCTACTATTAGATTCAAGAGCACTCACAAATACAGATGTTGATACTGATCACAAACCAGTCATAATAAAAAAGATTTCACCACACAGGAGAATAAGAAACAAAAAAGTAACAACACATGTCATCAATTATAGGAGGCTGCAGGAAAATACAGTTACAGACGAATTCAATCAAGAAATCCAAAACCTACATAAGAACATCCCTGATGACCACTCAAGCGTAGATAAGGAATGGACATGTTTCAAGGCTGCCATGCTCGACACACTGAAAAATAAATGTGGAACAAAGAAAGTAGGGCAAGACAAAAGATTAAGAACAGCCTGGTGGAACAACGAAGTTAAAGATAGCATATTCAAAAAGAAGGTAGCATTCAAAAAGTGGATCACAACTAAATCTGAACAGGACTATATTACTTATAGAATAGCACGACGTAATGCCAAACGAACAATTAGAGCATCTAAAGATGAATCCTGGAGAATATACGGTGAACAGATGGCGACCCTTAGCAAAGACTGCCCAAGAGAATTTTATAAACGTGTCACCACAATGAGAAACAGAGATGCATGTTACAACCCAACCACCATCATAAACAGCAAAAGAGGTATACCAATATTTAATCCACAACAAAGACTAGCAAGATGGGTAGAATACTTTCAAGAACTACTTAACCCCACACATAACATAGGAAACCTCACTTTTGTGCCTAAACGCCAGGGACAGCAAGAACCAAATTTCATACCTGCAGAAGTCAAAGCAGTTATACAGAAAAGTCCTAAGAACAAATCACCAGGTCCAGATGGAATAACCACAGAAGCTATTCAGGCCTGTGGGGAAACAGGAGCTAAATGGCTAACAAGACTTTTTAATATAGCATGGGAAGAAAGAAAAGTCCCAGATGATTGGCAACAGGCAATAATAGTACCAATATGGAAAAAGAAAGGCAATATGAGAGAGTGCGAAACATACAGAGGTATATCACTCCTAAGCCATATAGGGAAAATGTATGCAAAACTTTGGAACAAAGAGCTAGACCAATAGTTGAACAACAGTTAAGCAAAGCACAATTCGGTTTTCGGAAAGGTAAAAGTTGCACTGATGCATTATTTACACTTAGACAAATTTGTGAAAAAACTATTGAATATAGTGACCAGCAGAATATTGTGTTTGTAGATCAGGAAAAGGCTTTTGATAGAGTAGACAGATACAAATTATGGACCATCCTTGAAGACTATGGGATAGAAGGGCAACTGCTAGAAAACATCATAGCCATGTACCACTCGAGCCAAAGTGCAGTAAGAACACAGGAAGGTATATCAGATATGTTCACAGTCAATACAGGAGTGAGGCAGGGATGTGTGCTCTCTCCCCTGCTATTCAATATCTACATGGACAGAATTTCCAAAGAAGCAAGTCTCGACAGAACAGATTCAGAAAATTTAGAACTCTTTACTCCAGATGAAACAACTGACCCACAGGGAATAAATGAACTTCTATTTGCAGATGATCAGTGCCTGTTTTACAGCGATGAGGGCAGACTACAAAATCATATTACTAATCTGAGTTCAACCTGCAGCAGATACAATATGAGTATAAACACAGCCAAAACCGAAGTAATGCAAGTTAGCAGATCGCCAGGCCCACTAAGTATACAGATAAATAACACACCTCTGAAACAAGTTAAAGAATTCAAATACCTTGGAAGTATGATCACAGAAGATGGCAGATTGGACAGAGAAATTGAAATCAGATGTCAAAAAGCTAGTGCACTTACATATCAACTATCACCCTTACTGAAACATCCAAACATACCCATGTCCGCAAAACGACAGATAATAAACAGCATATTCACACCAACCCTATGCTACCAATCTCAAACCTGGACTTTATCCAAATTACACCTTCGCAAAATCAACACCTGCGAAATGAGATGCCTGAGGAGAGCTGCCAACTTAACAATCCGAGACCGAGTAAGAAATGCTACTATCAGACAGACTGTGGGATCAACACCTTGTGCCACATTTATTGACAGACAGAAGATCAAGTGGTTTGGCCATGTCATTAGAATGCAACATCAGCAACTACCATCACTGGCCTTACATCAAAGATCATCTGCGACAAGACCACGAGGACGTCCAAGAAGAAAATGGATTGACGACATCAGAGACATTGTACAACCTCACGGAATGACACTATCCAGTGCCGTCCACCGGGCGCTGGAACGCAAATTATTCCTCCCCACGACGCTTGACGGCAGAAGTGGAAGATGATGATGATGATGATGATGATGATATATATATATATATATATATATATATATATATATATATATATATATATATATATATATATATATATATATATATATGTGTGTGTGTGTGTGTGTGTGTATGTTAAGGAGCCAGTTCTTCTTCATACACAGTCAGGTGTCAGCATGCATATATCCAAACAGAGCAGCAGTCAACTTAAGCTTGTTAACATCTCCATAGAGTTTGCCCTCAAATAGAGCAGGAATAGGCCAAAATTGTTTTATGTGTTCTGCACATGTTGGACACTCCTGCTATACATTTTAGCTGTAATATTACCAGGGCCACAGTTATATTCATCAGTATCTCCTATTTTACTTTATTAAACATGTGGTATTTCAGCCTGCTGTATCCCATGCAAAGTTTGATGATTGTTACTTGTTGTCTTGACTGGAAATCTACATCATCTTTCTGGTAACCTGAATGCTCTGATTCCCATGAACATGGAGCATTGAGGACTGACAACCCACACCCAGTACAAATGTTCTAAAATTGCTTCTGATAAAATGCTTGAATTCTTCATAGGTTATGTCTGTATCAGTCTAATGAAGTCTTTCACTGCCCTTTGCCTATCTGTCAGCTTCTTCATTCCCTGGTATGTAAGGGGATCCATTCTATTACAACCCTTATCGATTTCTGACATAGCTCATGGAGTGCTGCTCTTAGGTTTACTAGTCCTGCCATGCAGCAGAACAGGTTCTATATAATATTTCAGAGCTCTCTTTCTGTTATTTAACCCTTTACAGGGCAGACGCTTGTCCGTTTTGTAGCCCTGAACGGGCAAGATTTTTTCAGGTTCGGTAACATTTCGGGTCGCGTTAGTAAAAACATCACAAAAAAGGTGTTAGTCAACCGATTTTAGTTAAATAAACAACACAATGAAGGGAAAAGCATGCAGAATATGTTACTCATGTGATTGTTGTTGGTAATCCATATATGAACACAAATATTTACAAAATACGGCATGTTGTTTGTGATTTTCCATCATCTATACGGCAATTTACAAACACATTTTCAGAATCATAATCACTTTCTTTAAAGTCCGACTGAGACTGCTAATGCAAAGTAATGCTTTGCACTGATATCTAGCTCCGATTAATAGTCAACTTCGTGCCCTTTAATGTCACTTAAATTGAACAGAGCGAAATCTCAGCTATCACTTGAAGAATCGCCGAAATCCGTTTTGAAAAACAGCATAAAATCCCCGAAAACTATCAAAAAAAGTCAGTAAAAGTCCGTTCAAATTCATATTACACGCTTTACAAATGGCGGCCATGTTGTCAAGCTATCGGCGAAAGCGAAAGTAGCCGTCGGAAGTATCGGAAAGCCGAGAGATCGCGTTTTTACAGTGCATAATAGTATCGGCCGGTTTGAGACGTTTTGCCCGTTTAACGTATCGGACGGAAATGGCCGGTCCACCCTGTAAAGGATTAATGCTACATTATCTGAAACTGCTATTTGATAACGGAATTGGGGTTGGTAACTAGCATTTTCCCATTTTACCCATTCTTTCTAATGAAGTTTGCAGAAATGTATTTGGTTTTTCAATAATAAAGAGGTTAAGTTGACCTTAGAGTCATAATAGGTAAGCAGTAAAGGGTATATGGGTCTAGCACCATGTTGTTTAGACCATTATCACTTGATGAGTGATGTGATGCCAGCCATCATTACTTCTCTGAAAATTACCCGGCAGCCATTTTAAGGCTAGTTTGAAATTTAGAGCCCAGATCAATGAAAAAGAATGCCTGTCTCACAGGGGATTCGAAAACTTGACTACACAGCTGCCAGACAATTGTGGGAAACTAGTTATCATCATTATCCTATGCCTTGCCAGCTGGCGTGAGCGATATTCCTCTCCACAAATTTCGATCTCCGGCGCCATGGATCAATTCGTGTGTTGATTCCCTTCTGTGACATGGCACAAGACTGTCAAGAATTTTCTCACACTGTCTTACTCTATCTCTCTTTCTGCAATTCTTTCCTGTTGTCACAACATGTTCCAGTTTTTTTCTTCTCATAAAAACTGAAATGCAAAACTAGTGCAGGAGCCATAATACACAATACCTGTTATTGAAAGATTTTATGCATGTTGTTACTGAAATTCTTTTTCACTATGGCTTACATATTTTCTGTTTATATCTCCAAAATATGCTTGGCTTGTTTGTAATACCATTTTTTTTTCTGACATATTTTGTGTAGATTTTTTTCTACCAAACGATTCTCTTGGGATGATTGTATATCTTGGCAACTTTTGTGCTTTATTTTGTGTAGATTTTGTTTTAAAACCAAAATCGATTCTCTTTGGATTTGTAGATGGTTCTTCTTCTTGACGAGAACACAGAAGAAGAACCATCTGCAAATTACACCATTAGAGAACTCCTGTTTGCAGATGACCAAGCACTAATAGCAAAATCAGAAGCTGAATTACAAGACCACATGAATAGTCTAAACGAAATGTGTAGGGAACATAACATGAAAATTAGCACAAATAAAACAGAGGTAATGACTATGACTAAAGAAGAAAACACAACAACAATTCACCTAAACGAACATCCTTTGAAACAACTAAAGAGTTTCAAGTACCTAAGAAGTATAATTTAATCAAATGGCAAATCAGAAGACGAGGTTGAAAATAGATGCAATAAGGAAAACCAACTCATTGGACAAATGGCACCAATACTAAAGAACAAACATGTATCAATAACTATTAAGAAAACACTTTACTACACAATCTTCCTACCAACTCTGTGTTACGAATGCCAAACCTGGACAATGACAGAACAAGAGAAAAGAAAAAACACAGAAATTAGATTCCTGAGAAGAATACTCAGTGCATCAAGGGAAGATAAGATCATAAATGAAGAAATTAGGACAAAAGAGGGGGGGGGGGGGGGGGGGGGGGGGGGGGGGGGGGGTTGGTTATAGCTGCGCTAGATTTTATTGAAGGCAGCAAGTCAAATGATTTGGCCATGCAAGTAGGTTACCAACTAACAGTATACCACAATAAGCAATGATGTACAGACCAGATGGAAGAAGAGGAAGAGGCCAACCACGTAAATGGTAGACACGAAATAACAGGTGTGGTGGTGGTGGGGGGGGGGGGGGGGGGGGGGGGGAGAGAGAGAGAGTTCCTGTTAGTTTTTAACCACCAAGTGATTTTCATGGGATCATTGTAACATGGCAATTTTAATGCTTTAATTTTTGTCAGTTTTAAACTACCAAATGAATCTCTTCGGAGTATTGTAACATGACAGTTTGTTTGCTTTATTTTGCATACATTTTAACCACTAAATGATTCTCTTGGGATGATTGTAACATGAAACTGTTTGTATTTGTGTGTGTGTGGTTCCTGTTGATTTTTAACATCCAAATGCTTTTCTGTCACATCACATCAGGTCCATGGCCTAGGTAAATGAGCTACGGCAGCTGTTCTTGTTAACAGACCACATTAAGAATGGTTTACCTCGACTATAATGCAACCACTCCGCTAGACCCAGAGGTTGTCCAGGTGATCACGGAGACATTAACAACCGCGTGGGGTAACCCATCCAGCTCCCATGAAGCAGGCAAGTTCTGATATACATGTTTATGGGCAACCTTGTCACGGAAAAGACTGCAGGTTAATGATTCATTGATAACTTACAGATCAGAATACCCAGGTAGGAGAAGGGTTAACCAAGGAGTGACCAAGCGCATGTGTATGTGGGTCAAGACAGGAATAGCCGACTAACCGGACAGGTAACTGTCGAGTGGAAAATTTGGGTAGCGACAAAGAGAGACAGCATCATGGATCAGTCTATTGCGTTCTGGAGGTAGGGATATACGGAAAAGCCCAGATCTGGAATTTTCCACAAACTAGGATAATGAAGTCTGATTGTGAGGGGTCCAGCAATGTCAAGGACGATGGGACAAAGATGATCTAAAGAGAGTGGCCACGTCTTTGTGTCAGTTTAGTGTGTGTTCCCCAACTGGACGGAAAGATAGAATTATGTGTCCTGTAATGAAAAGAAATATCCTCCCTTATAATGGGATAAAGTGCTTGGCTGCGGATTAATTTCGATTCGTGGATCTACATTAATTCTATAAAGGAACATAGATGTGTATAAGGTATATTAAAATATAGTTTTAGAATAGGAATATAGATGAGCGTGTATTACCTTTATCATTACATATTATTAGTGGGTGTTTTAGACTGAGGTGAATTCTTATGTCTTATGCGGATGGTGACTTCGAAAGCCTTGTCATTATGGCTGGAGAAGGACACTTGCATAAGTTAGGAGTAAGGGGCGGACGCTTACCACTCGACTTGTTATATTCATCCACAGGTTCCCAGTTTCTAGGGACATTAGAGAAGAAAGAAAAACCTACTCTACGTGAACCAATAAAGTACATACTTAGATCCAGAAAGAACCTAAACAGTTCGTTCAGATGAACAAATACTAACATCAAGTAAAATACAGAAGACTGTATGCTAACACGCATATACCACGGGGGCTCCTAAACAGAAAAAGATGTTAAGGTGGGGCAAGCAGAGACTTCAACCTACATACGACTTGCATACATAGGGTAGAAGGAATAGACAAAGACAATAGTGATAATCATAATAGACAATAGGAAGAACATTGACAATGTGGTGTTTTCTTTTTTGATGATGGATACTTAATATCATGAAACCGATTTGGGCACAGTCATAAACTTACGGGACTTTTATAGCAATACGGTGACTCAGTGGTGAACAGTTTGTTTTCATTTCACTAACGGATTTACCATCAGATTCAAGCCTACGGATCATCCCGGGTGAGCTCTGTCCTGTTTGATGTGATGTCCTGTAATCGTGAAGAATGACTGGCGAGAAGATACAGCTGATAGACATTCTGAGTTCATTCTGTCCACAACCATAGAATACAATAGCAACTACACAGACAATATCCATACACACACCGGACATAGTTTTCTTTATTAATAAATCTTTTATTATATGTTGAAAGGAAATGTTGTCGGAGTATGTGTTGAGAGAATAATAGAGAGAGTGACAGAAGTAGATATATGGAAGGGAAGACAGAAGAGAGGAGTGTAGACCAAAGTCAGGCAATAACCCCAACAGATAATCAGTTTTATAGATGTGCTTGTTGAGTCCAACCTTCTCTCTGGAATTTAAACAAGTGACATAATTGGTGGAGCGAGCGGGATACGTACATACATTATACCCATATGACCTGCATATTGGCACAGGCATAGCGGAGTACCTACATGTTGGGACATACTGATTGGAATAAATAGAAGTATACATTGATGACTTTTAATGGAAGGACGTCCATTGGATATATGGTGCCATTACATTTATGGTAGAAACATTTCATTAATGCTGGTGACTTTGCAGTGAGAAAGTTCCAGACAGAGTGAATGTGGATAGGTAGTAAGAGACATTACATACCTAATCACACTGTCACACGTCTACATAAGTCTTTATCCTATATCTCCTCTTGTGGATGAGAGAGTGGTTGTGATGTACTGTATGGTGTTGGAGATTTATAATATTTAATAGACATAGATAAATGATATAGGTTCTAGGTAGATTATCGGTTTATAGTGAGTATTCTTTACTGCTTTGAGGTGTCTTTGATCAACGTGCTGACTTATCTGCTGTAACTATGGCAACTCCTAAAGTAACTACAGCCGAACTGAGGGCCAACGGGGAGGCAATTGGTTTAGCTGGTTCCGAGCTAACGGATTACATACAAGAAAGAGAGAGAGAACTTCGTCAAGCGGAAAGGGAGGAGCGGAAGACCCAGTTGGAAGCAGAAGAAGCCCACAAGATAAGGGAACATGAATACCGCATGCGAGAACTGGAGCTCAAGACACAAACTAAGGGAGAAATAGATGGAGTGGAAGGAAATTCTTCGTCACCTGGTGCAACCCATATGAGTGGACATGGTTACCATGCCATGAAGTTTCCCTTAGCTGTCTACGATCAGTCTAAGGAACGCTTTGACCAGTACGCATCTCGTTTCGAAGCAATGTCAGTCGCTATGGGGCTGGATCGGAGCAGATGGGCTCTTAAACTATCCCAGGGTTTAATCGGTTCGGGATTTGACGTGTACACACGCTTACCACCAGGACAGGAAAATAATTACCAGGAATTAAAAGCAGCTTTGATGAAGCATTATGACATCACAGCACAAACGTATCGGAAGAAGTTTAGATCGTCTAGACGAGAGCCGGGAGAACTATTCGCCGCCTACAGTCTGAGGCTAAAATCCTATCTACAGAAATGGATGGACTTGGCAGAATTCCAGAGGGATTATGAGAGTCTCGAAGAGATGATGGTGGTAGACCAAATGCGAAAGCAAATGTCGAAACCTCTCAGAACCTTCTTGGGAGAACAAGGGGCGGAACGGATTGATGTGGTGAATAAGCTGGCGGAACGATTCGTGGAAGTACATGGTGAAACGGAGGAACTAAGTACACAATCCAAAAGTCAGGAGAAAACAGAGAAAAAGAAACCTAAAAACTGGGAAGGAGAAAAAGGGGAACCTTATATAAAGCACACAGAGGAGAGTTCAGAGAAGGTGAAGGTAGGAAACCAGAGCACCTCGAATTCTCAAGCGAAACGACAATGGTCGGAGAAATGGTGTTCATTTTGTAGGGCGGCATCCCACAACACAAAAGACTGCAGATCGAAACCTAAAAGTTCTTACTTCGCAGCATGCAAGGTGATTCCTACATCGGTGATCACAGACAAGGCTGAGGTCGGCGAAGGAGAAAGGAACAAAAAGGACACACGGAAACCTAGGAAGGGAACAGAGTGCACTCACTGCCAGTCGACAACACATAATACTGTGGACTGCAGATGCAAGGCCAAACACGCCAATTGCATAACCAACCTCGAGGAATCAAAAGAGGAAGGCAAGGAAACGGTCAAGGAGATGAAAGACACTCAGGACCAAGAGAGACCACCTGTGGTTGAACTTATTGAAGTCAATGGCCAGCAGGTTGCTTGTCTCTACGATACCGGTTTGGATGGGGAAGCGGTGGTGGACGCCAGCTTAGTAAGCCCAGACCAATTTACAGGGGAGACCATAGAGATACAGCCGGCAATGAGGAGTGCTGTTACCATGACGCTGCCAATCGCCAAGGTGGAGATTAAATCCAGGTACGTCACGGGCATTATTCCAGCTGCTGTATTATCTGACTCCTTATTTCCAATGATCATTGGCACGAAATATGTCTTTTTGGGGATGCCCAAACAGCAAGCCCACAAGGGAACAGTAGTCAGTGTATCTCAAGGGGAAGGAAAAAGAGGCAGAGACACTATGCGACAACTCGGAGATAGGAGAATTGCATACTGCCCAGAGGAAGGATACTACGTTGCATCCTTGCTACAGGAAGCTGCAAAGAAGTGCTGAGCCACCAGAACGGGGACAGTACTTTCTGAAGAATCAACTACTCTATCGGAGAGCTGGGAGGGGAGATAACCTGCATGAGCAGTGGGTGGTTCCAGAGACCCACCGTCCTCACATTCTTCAGAGTGGACACATCATAGGCGAGAATCGACATATGGGTGTCAGAGAGACCTTGCAGCAAATATCCGGCCATTATTGCTGGCCAGGAATGACCGGAGATGTACGCCGGTGGGTGAAGTCTTGTTCGGAGTGCCAGAGAGCACCACCCAACAAGCGAATTAAGAGGAAACTAGCTCTTAAAGTGGAAGACAAAGTGGAAGTGTGGAGTCCAGCAGAGACCAATATACTCCAAGTAGGATGGAAAGGACCTTATCCTGTGGAAAAGGTGGTGTCCAAGAACATCTACAAAATACGGATCGGGGAAGAGAAGAAAAATCTCCCTAGACATCTCATTAGGAAATATGAGGAGAGATCCGGGAGCAAAGCTTCACACTTTATGGTGATGGCAGCCATTAGGACAACGGTTACCAGTCCAGACGAAGACCAGAGATCGCCAGTACAACATAGGAGGGCCTATGGGACAGTACGGGATAGGTCAGATTTACCCAACGACAGTAGGAGGGAAATCACAAGTCAGGGAAAGGACAAGAGTGAAAGTTTCACCGGTAACCAAGTTCAGAAGGGGTGGGTAACGTCGGGAAAAGCGAGAATTACCCAGGACTCCAACCAAAGATTGGCTGACCAGATACAACATCGCCCAAGATGGTCCTGGAAGCAAAAGCCCAGGAGGTTTGGGAAAGACGACTCGGTCCGACGAGGACGAGGCGGAACATCCCCAGAGGAAAAGCCGGGGAAACCAAGAGGACATGGAAGCAGTGTTACAATCAGGATGGGACAATCCGTTTGTATTGTGAGCCGTCGCTGACGCAAGTCGAAAGTAGGTCGACTGAACGTACAGGAGCGAGGAGCCAACACTAGTTTCAGTCGTTAGTAGTATAGTAGGGTGTCAATTAGAGCGCCTACTGGATAATGAAGTGAGCATGTGAGGATCCAATCATATCATCAACACGTGATGTTAATAGCTACTTCGCAGAAGCTCAACGCACGATGGATGTGATGGAAGTTGTTGCTGCAACGGGACTTCACAGTGGAATACTTTGGAAAGGAGAATGTAGGAGCAGATTTTTTATCCAGACATCCAGCTCCGGAGGAAGAAGACTAGGATTGTGGATCATGGGAATCAAACCTACAGTGAGAAAGATTCGACGCGGTCTAATCTCTTAAGAGGGGGCCTATGTCACGGAAAAGACTGCAGGTTAATGATTCATTGATAACTTACAGATCAGAATACCCAGGTAGGAGAAGGGTTAACCAAGGAGTGATCAAGCGCATGTGTATGTGGGTCAAGACAGGAATAGCCGACTAACCGGACAGGTAACTGTCGAGTGGAAAATTTGGGTAGCGACAAAGAGAGACAGCATCATGGATCAGTCTATTGCGTTCTGGAGGTAGGGATATACGGAAAAGCCCAGATCTGGAATTTTCCACAAACTAGGATAATGAAGTCTGATTGTGAGGGGTCCAGCAATGTCAAGGACGATGGGACAAAGATGATCTAAAGAGAGTGGCCACGTCTTTGTGTCAGTTTAGTGTGTGTTCCCCAACTGGACGGAAAGATAGAATTATGTGTCCTGTAATGAAAAGAAATATCCTCCCTTATAATGGGATAAAGTGCTTGGCTGCGGATTAATTTCGATTCGTGGATCTACATTAATTCTATAAAGGAACATAGATGTGTATAAGGTATATTAAAATATAGTTTTAGAATAGGAATATAGATGAGCGTGTATTACCTTTATCATTACATATTATTAGTGGGTGTTTTAGACTGAGGTGAATTCTTATGTCTTATGCGGATGGTGACTTCGAAAGCCTTGTCATTATGGCTGGAGAAGGACACTTGCATAAGTTAGGAGTAAGGGGCGGACGCTTACCACTCGACTTGTTATATTCATCCACAGGTTCCCAGTTTCTAGGGACATTAGAGAAGAAAGAAAAACCTACTCTACGTGAACCAATAAAGTACATACTTAGATCCAGAAAGAACCTAAACAGTTCGTTCAGATGAACAAATACTAACATCAAGTAAAATACAGAAGACTGTATGCTAACACGCATATACCACGGGGGCTCCTAAACAGAAAAAGATGTTAAGGTGGGGCAAGCAGAGACTTCAACCTACATACGACTTGCATACATAGGGTAGAAGGAATAGACAAAGACAATAGTGATAATCATAATAGACAATAGGAAGAACATTGACAATGTGGTGTTTTCTTTTTTGATGATGGATACTTAATATCATGAAACCGATTTGGGCACAGTCATAAACTTACGGGACTTTTATAGCAATACGGTGACTCAGTGGTGAACAGTTTGTTTTCATTTCACTAACGGATTTACCATCAGATTCAAGCCTACGGATCATCCCGGGTGAGCTCTGTCCTGTTTGATGTGATGTCCTGTAATCGTGAAGAATGACTGGCGAGAAGATACAGCTGATAGACATTCTGAGTTCATTCTGTCCACAACCATAGAATACAATAGCAACTACACAGACAATATCCATACACACACCGGACATAGTTTTCTTTATTAATAAATCTTTTATTATATGTTGAAAGGAAATGTTGTCGGAGTATGTGTTGAGAGAATAATAGAGAGAGTGACAGAAGTAGATATATGGAAGGGAAGACAGAAGAGAGGAGTGTAGACCAAAGTCAGGCAATAACCCCAACAGATAATCAGTTTTATAGATGTGCTTGTTGAGTCCAACCTTCTCTCTGGAATTTAAACAAGTGACAAACCTGAAGACTAAAGGTCGTGGCAGGGCAGACCAGGTCCTAAGCCTTGGTTGGCAACTGGTCTAGGATTGAAACTCTAACAGGCGGATAGTTAGAGCATTGCTTTGCTGATCTGGCAGTTTCTGCAGCTTGTCTTGTTCCAGATGTATTGGTGTTACCTTGCTTCTGGAGTAAACTAGGCGGGCTGAGAAAGGAATCAAGCTGCATGGGCAACACATGGTCTCTACAATTCAGTCCAGAATTTGTGCTATAGAGAGGTTTAACGCCATCCCTGGTCTTAATCGGTCTCGGACCGCCATGGGTTGTAATTATTAAGCCACTTTTTGAATCAGAATGTAACAAACTTTCATCTGTCAAGACGGCAAGGTGCCAGTCAGTCAGTCAGTTCTTCTTAAAAGGAAAGGAACTCCTTGGATGTGTCGTTGAGGCATGCTGAGAAATAAAGTAATATTTAGAATGTATATATCAGACTGAGGTCTGCATGGCTGAGACATTTAACACACACTAAAACTTCTTGTGTGCATATGACTTTGTGTTGGGGTCATTCCACGCACCGGTCAGTTGCACTGAAAAAAGTTGTCTTCTCGTTCAGAAAGCAAAACTATAGCAAAAGGCAAACTACGGAACGGAAACTTGTCTGGAAAATCAACCTGGGGTTGTAAAGGGCTTGGAACATTGTAAATATCTCTCTCTCTCTCTCTCTCTCTCTCTCTCTCTCTCTCTCTCTCTCTCTCTCTCTCTCTCTCTCTCTCTCTCTCTCTCTCTCTCTCTCTCTCTCTCTCTCTCTCTCTCTCTCTCTCTCTCTCTCTCTCTCTCTCTCTCTCTCTCTCTCTCTCTCTCTCTCTCTCTCTCTCTCTCTCTCTCTCTCTCTCTCTCTCTCTCTCTCTCTCTCTCTCTCTCTCTCTCTCTCTCTCTCTCTCCTCTCTCTCTCTCTCTCTCTCTCTCTCTCTCTCTCTCTCTCTCTCTTCTCTCTCTCTCTCTCTCTCTCTCTCTCTCTCTCTCTCTCTCTCTCTCTCTCTCTCTCTCTCTCTCTCTCTCTCTCTCTCTCTCTCTCTCTCTCTCTCTCTCTCTCTCTCTCTCTCTCTCTCTCTCTCTCTCTCTCTCTCTCTCTCTCTCTCTCTCTCTCTCTCTCTCTCTCTCTCTCTCTCTCTCTCTCTCTCTCTCTCTCTCTCTCTCTATATATATATATATATATATATATATATATATATATATATATACATACATTGGCACCTTTCCGTCTTGACAGACGATAGTTTGGTACATTGTGCTTCAAAAAGGCTTAATAACTGTCATATGGCAATAACTACGATCCATGGCGGTGGCGAGTGTGGCTGGTAAGGCCAATTCAATGCCTCTCCATAGCACAAAGCCTGGGCTAAAATAAAGAAACCATGTGTTGCCCATGCAGCATGATCCCTCTCTCGGCCTGCCTAGTTCACTCCAGAGGAAAGTTAACCTATACATCTGGAACAAGACAAACTGCAGAAGCTGCCGGATCAGCAAAGCAATGCTCTAACTGTCCGCCTGTCGGAGCTTTGATCCTAGACCAGCTGCCAACCAAGGCTTTAGGGCCTGGTCTGCCCTGCCATGACTTATTTTGTCTTTGGGTTGCATTTCCTCGCAGCCAGGATAAGGCTTGTACCCTCCCAATTGCGCTCTTCCGCCCGAAGCCGTTGGCACAATGTGGGGTGTCGGGTTTGGTAAGCGCCGCCCAAGCATTCGGCGCTGACAGAAAGCAGGTAGTACCGTCTACTGTCATACGGTAGCTCAGTCATATCTGACTAAGACCTGACTCATATATATATATATATATATATATATATATATATATATATATATATATATATATATATATATATATATATATATATTACGTCGATTAATCCCCAGGAATGGCAGAATTCTATGTCTCCAGCCAGTACAGCCTTAGGGATCTCAACAAGTTGGTTGGGGCTGTTGAAATTGGGAGTGACAGGTTTGGAAACCTACACATGGATATCCATAAGATGTTCACAGAAGTGATCCACTAAACTCCAGCTGGTTGCACCACTATATTCCATCTGACATCTTTTTGCTGATGGTGACATAATTTAGATTACAGGATTCATATGTGAAAGCTTCCATAATTTGAAACACAAATCAATGGGCAGGCTTCTTCCCCTATTCTTAACTAACCATGTTACCAGGGCAGTGACCTTATCATCTGCTTGCAATTGCTAACTGCCATGGGATTATTAACATACAAAAATGCACATTGAACCTCCTGTTTTCCATCTTCTTCTGAAAAGGCTAGATTCCTTATATCACTATCCAAGTGATTAAGGTGACGAGTGATATAATTAAAAATCAGAAGTTTTATTTGTCAAATTGTCCACCCTTTGTGCTGGATGCCAACCAGACAACTGAACTAGAGGTGTACACTAAAGCCTTTCAGTGAAGTATGCCGTCTGCTGAGGAAGGAGCCGAGAACTGTTGCATTGGTAGCTAAGTAAACTGACCACTGCCACAATGTCTTCAATGACAACAATTTATAGAAGTTTTGCATTCTCGCTTGGGCGTCGGCTTACCAAACCCGACACCCCACATTGTGCCAACTGGCTTCGGGCGGAAGAGCGCAATTGGGAGGGTACAAGCCTTACCCTGGTGCGAGGAAATGCAAGCTAAAGACAAAATGTCATGGCAGGGCAGACCAGGCCCTAAGCCTTGGTTGGCGACTGGTCTAGGATCGAAGCTCCGACAGGCGGACAGTTAGAGCATTGCTTTGCTGATCCGGCAGCTTCTGCAGCTTGTCTTGTTCCAGATGTAGGGGTGTTACCTTTCCTCTGGAGTAAACTAGGCAGGCCGAGAGAGGGATCATGCTGCATGGGCAACACATGATCTCTATATTTTAGCCCAGGCTTTGTGCTATGGAGAGGCAATAACTCCATCCCTGGTCTTAATTGGTCTCGGAATCAAAGCGAGAGGCAACTTTTACGGGTTATAAGTCCTTAAAAGTTATTATGCCTTTTTAAAGCACAAACTATCGTCTGTCAAGACGGCAAGGTGCCAAGGTGCCAATGAGTATTATGTTGTGCTTTCTCTAGCCTCTTCCAGGCACTCGTTGTTAGTTACTTTGGCTGTTCAAGGTCTTTGTCGTGCAGTCTTAAAATGACCACACTTGAAACAAATGTATAATATTCAACACAAAATATTATCCCATGCCAGGTTTTCTTGGGTCTGAAAACAGGTATGAGGTCTTTGTTGAACATGTCACTCTATCATGAATCTAGCTCTCTGACTGTTCATTAGCTTGTTCATGGAAAATTAATGTAACCATCACTGTTCTTTCCAAACCACTGTGATGTTTAATATAGGCCAACATTCAATTTCCGAGATATAATGGTGTGTATGAGTTAGTTTTCTTTGATATTCAGCTTTGGTGAAATGTCAGTATTTTTCTTCTCTTTGGTTCTGATATACTTATAATGTTTGTGTAACATTTAAGTTATAAATCCCTGATATATTTCTTTAGTGATTGTGAAATGTTATGTCAGGTCTTAGATATGACTGAGCTACCGTATGACAGCAGACAGTACTACCTGCTTTCTGTTAGCACCAAATTTTGTTGGTGCTTACCAAACCCAACATCCCACATCGTGCCAATGGCTTTTGGCGGAGGAGAGCATTTGGGAGGGTACAAGCCTTATCCTGGTGTGAGGAAATGCAACCTGAAGACTAAATGCCTTGCAGGGCAGACCAGGCCCTAAGCCTTCATTAGAAACTGGTATGGGATTGAAGCTCCGACAGGTGGACAATTAGAGCATTTGCTTTGCTGATTCAGCAGCTTCTGCAGCTTGTCTGGTTCCAGATGTGTTGGTGTTACATTTCCTCTGGAGTAAATATGGTCTCTAAATTCAGTCCAGGTTTTGTGCTATGGAGAGTTATAATTCCATTTTACAAACTATCGTCTATCAAAATGTGCCAGTCAGTCAGTTGTGAAATGGTCCCAGATCCACATCTGTATGTTGCCACAGAAAAATTGTATGTTCTCAAAACTTGTGCTTGTATTTCTTTGCTAGTGTTAATGCCATAAGCTCTTTATGCTGTTTGATTGTCTCATCTTCTCATCTCACCTCATCTTGTTCCTCTCGTGCCTAGCAGGTGTCAAGGTGAAGAATAAACAGCGGGAGAGTGCCCATTTATGTGCTTAATGTATTAGAGATTCCCATGGGCTCTGCTATTCCCTCTGTGCATTGTTTATGTGGCCGGCCTCTTCTGCTTCCATTTGGTCTGTACATCATTGCTTGTTGTGGTATACTGTTAGTTGGTAACTTTAGTTACATAGCCAAACCATTTGACTTACTGCCTTCTAATAAAATCTAACACTGCTATACCCCCACTTCAGTCCTGATTTCTGATTTTTCTCTCTTCTTGATATATTGAGTATTCTCAGGAATCTCATTTCTGTTGTGATGTTTCTTTCTCATTTTCTGTCATTGTCCAAGTTTGGCATTGGCAGCATAGAGTTGGTAGGAAGATTGTGTTGTAGAATGCTTTTCTTTGTAACTATTGATACGTGTTTGTTCTTTAGTCTTATTATATTTCTTAGTTTTTCTACAAGCAGTATGAAAATCTGTTTGACTGTACTGGTTGAAAAACAAGTATCCAGCCTTGTCATTACCATGTAATACACTGTTTTACTTCTACTGGTGACATGTTTGTAAATAAGTGTACATGAGCAGTTGCATGCTGTCATTTATATTAGCATCATGTTCAGTTTAGAGTAGATCAACATTTCATAATCTCACATTTTGCAATTCAAAGTCAGGAAAATTGTGTACAAATGGTCTATCATGTTATATGTTACTGTAAAATATGCAGTTAATTTATTATCATGTTAATATGCCAGGTTTCATATATTTGTTGTTTACTGACCGGGATCCCAGATTAATCCAGCCTAAAAAGAGTAACAGGAAGTTTCTTGGGAAGTAAAGTTCACCAGTGTGTTATTATCCACATCAGGCATTGAGTGCCACTTGGTCTCAGCACGAGAGGCAGAGGAAGAAGTTTGTGGAAAGCTTAAACAGCCGGGCAACAAATAGTAATACAAATAATAACCCACTGTTATCAAAATATGTTGAGTTGAGTCAAGAACCAACATCATTGCACTCGGGGCATTCCCATAAGCACTCAGTCTTCATCTTCAACAACCAGCAAAGAGTTCCAATACTAATGGTGCTCATTGCAATCTAATTATATTGATTTATTTAGTTATTTTGAGATTTGAGGCCCGAAGATTGAGCACAACCCTCCACTGGCAACACTGATTGTATTCCAGTACTAACCTTGGGCCTGTCCAATTCCAATCTGACATGGAAGCGGCCCAAGGTTCATGCCAGAATACGATCTAATTATATGTCTGTCTTGCTTGACCTCAAAGTGACAACTGTTGACCAGATCCCTTGACCACCCCTTGCTGCTGCATTCTCTCTAGACCATGGTTATCTGTTCATCTGCATTGTTTACATTCTTCCAGAAGGTCTTCACCACCTATGCCTTATCATGCATCAAATCACCCCTTAATGATGTGGCATCAGCCAATCTGTCCATCTGTTTATTTTCAACCACACCAGAGTGTCCCGGAGAAAAGATCCAGCGAATTCTCACAACCCGCGACCTCTGAATCAGTGCAAGCCATTCTGCACGAAGCATTCCAGTCTTCACCCTTGACAGCATGCTCTGTGAATCAGTTACAATCACCACATGCGTATACAGTCTGTTCTCCAACCAGCAGAAAACCACAATAACTGCCTCCACCTCCATTCTCAGACTTGAGGTTGTGGTATCATATGCCAAGCTCTCCTTTACTAAACATTGTGGGATGTTATCAAAATATCAGATGATTGAGAGGATGTTGAAAATATATGGTAACACAGCAATGCACAGACGTTCACCCAAGTGAAATGGACATTTACCAGAAAATGCACCCAGCTTGACAACTAGACATCAACTCAATAACCAGCTTCTGACTGTCCGCAAAAGTTGTTGCCATTAACTCACATATACCATTTAGTAAGCTATCTTAATGAGTTGAGTATTGTGGTCCTGTGTAATACTTTTCACCACAGGATACTAGCAGCCACGTAACATTAAACGCACTTCCCATCAACATGGAGCATTGAGGACTGACAACCCACACCCAGTACTTCAGGACACCCTAGTACTTCAGGACACCCCAGTACTTCAGAACACCCCAGTACTTCAGGATACCCCAGTACTTCAGAACACCTGTGTATTTCAGGACACCCCAGTACTTCAGGACCACCCATTACTTCAGGACACCCCAGTACTTCAGGATACCCCCAGTACTTCAGAACACCTGTGTATTTCAGGACACCCCAGTACTTCAGGACCACCCATTACTTCAGGACACCCCAGTACTTCAGGATATCCCCAGTACTTCAGGACACCCCAGCACTTAGGACACCACAGTATTTCAGGACACCTGAGTACTTAAGGACACCTAAAGTACTTCAAAACACCCAAAGTACTTCAGAACAATCAGGACCACTTTAATACTAATTTATAGTGTTTTGTTTTTTTCATTCGCTTGCTTTGAACTCAAGCGTAGTCCATTCATGTGCTACCACTTCTAGTGAACTGAGCTGGTTTTTGTGGTGGATTAGCTTTCCAATTTACCAGTGTCTCTCACCATCAGGTGAACTCACTCTGACTTCTCAGATACTTGTAATTTACATCCCCAAGCCAAGGACAAGAAGTCAACATTTTAGTCCAACTGACTGGTGTAGGGGTTGAACCCACTGCCTCAGCATCAGCACACCGGAAGTTTAAAAGCTAGTCTACCATGCTGCCCTCCTTTGAAGAAGTAACTGAAATATGTTTGTGAATTTCAGATATTGTCTTCACATCAGGAGGCACTGAGGTATGTTGAGTGATGACATGTAAACACTCCTTGACCCTGAAAGTTGTTGTATAAGCCTACTCTTTCCTGGTGATTCATTAAACTCTTTCTGCCATATACTTGTGTTACTTAGCTATCTTTTTATCCAGACAGTTATTATCTACTATTATTGGCATGGCACATGATGATGATAATGTCATAGATATTAATTTAGCTGTTCTTGCCATAGCCCTAGGTACTTGGCCTTCTTGTCATTCAGGCAGTAATTGATTTAACACTCTCTGCCATAGACTTGTGTTACTGAACCTTCGTTTCACCCAGACGGTTGTTAATGTAACTTTTTCTATCATAGACTTGTGTTACTGAGCCTTCTTTTGTCCCAGACAGTTGTTAATGTTATGCTTTCTACTATAGACCTGTGTTACTGAGCTTTCTTTTGTCTCAGACAGTTGTTAATGTTACTCTTTCTACTATAGACCTGTGTTACTGAGCCTTCTTTTGTCCCAGACAGTTGTTAATGTTACTCTTTCTACTATAGACCTGTGTTACTGAGCCTTCTTTTGTCCCAGACAGTTGTTAATGTTATGCTTTCTACTATAGACCTGTGTTACTGAGCTTTCTTTTGTCCCAGACAGTTGTTAATGTTACTCTTTCTACTATAGACCTGTGTTACTGAGCCTTCTTTTGTCTCAGACAGTTGTTAATGTTATGCTTTCTATCATAGACTTGTGTTACAGAGCCTTCTTTTGTCTCAGACAGTTGTTAATGTTACTATTTCTACTATAGACCTGTGTTACTGATAGACTTGTGTTACTGAGCCTTCTTTTGTCTCAGACAGTTGTTAATGTTATGCTTTCTACTATAGACTTGTGTTACTGAGCCTTCTTTTGTCTCAGACAGTTGTTAATGTTACTCTTTCTACTATAGACCTGTGTTACTGATAGAGTTGTGTTACAGAGCCTTCTTTTGTCTCAGACAGTTGTTAATGTTACTCTTTCTACTATAGACCTGTGTTACTGAGCCTTCTTTTGTCTCAGACAGTTGTTAATGTTATGCTTTCTACTATAGACTTGTGTTACTGAGCCTTCTTTTGTCTCAGACAGTTGTTAATGTTACTCTTTCTATTATAGACCTGTGTTACTGATAGAGTTGTGTTACAGAGCCTTCTTTTGTCTCAGACAGTTGTTAATGTTACTCTCTCTACTATAGACCTGTGTTACTGAGCCTTCTTTTGTCTCAGACAGTTGTTAATGTTACTCTTTCTACTATAGACTTGTGTTACTGAGCCTTCTTTTGTCTCAGACAGTTGTTAATGTTACTCTTTCTACTATAGACCTGTGTTACTGAGCCTTCTTTTGTCTCAGTTGTTAATGTTATGCTTTCTACTATAGACTTGTGTTACAGAGCCTTCTTTTGTCCCAGACAGTTGTTAATGTTACTCTTTCTACTATAGACCTGTGTTACTGAGCCTTCTTTTGTCTCAGACAGTTGTTAATGTTACTCTTTCTACTATAGACCTGTGTTACTGAGCCTTCTTTTGTCTCAGACAGTTGTTAATGTTATGCTTTCTATCATAGACTTGTGTTACAGAGCCTTCTTTTGTCTCAGACAGTTGTTAATGTTACTCTTTCTACTATAGACCTGTGTTACTGATAGACTTGTGTTACTGAGCCTTCTTTTCACCCCGACAGGTATTAATTACTTCAATTTACACTTTATAGCTGTAAGTAAACTGTCAGGGACAGGCACATTTGATGAGACAAAAGCAAAAGAATGATAAAAAGATAAATTCCTGGCTGATTTTGCCAAATGGCAAAAGAGGGCAAAAGGACAGATATTATTTGAGACTGATAATCTCATGAGGAGACAGTCCATGACTGCTCATGCTTATTGGTATTTAATACGATAACAATGATGATTTCATCATAGCTTAGCTTTACAAGAATGGAGCCAGCTCAAATTTACCCACGGTTCCAAATATCATTGCACTATTGATTTTATTATCTCATTTCTTATTTACTATTCCCTTATTTGATTGTTGTCTCCTTCTTCACATACTCTGTCTCATTTCTCTGCTGGTATTTTCCTTTATTTATGTATGTTTGTTGTTGCAAGCATGGTTGTTATAGTGTGTTTTTTTTTGGTTGCCTCAATATAAAATTCAATATCTCAGTAACGAACTGAGGTAAAATGATGAGATTTAGTATATAACGTTATCATTATGTCCACCCAACAAAAAAATTTTTGTTCTGGAGATTTTACAGCAGATTTCAAAGTTAGCTTATATACGGTATATTAATTATGACTTAAAGATTACGTCCATGATTTTAACAGTTTTACAGCTTCACAAAGACTCGACGCACATTATTCAAAATTTTCACGTGACTTTCGTTTTGAAACAAACAGCGCGAATATTCAGAGGCGTCTCCAAATGTGGGTTCTTTCATGAAACGTGATTATATAAATAAACTAGCTGACAAGGCCCGGTTTCTGGCGGGAATCAATCAATCTATCTATCTATCTATCTATCTATCTATCTATCTATCTATCTATCTATCTATCTATCTATCTATCTATCTATCTATCTATCTATCTATCTGTCTGTCTGTCTGTCTGTCTGTCTGTCTGTCTGTCTGTCTGTCTGTCTGCCTGCCTGCCTGCCTGCCTGCCGGCCCACCGACCGACCGACCGACCGACGTACCGATATCTATCTATCTATCTATCTATCTATCTATCTATCTATCTATCTATCTATCTATCTATCTATCTATCTATCTATCTATCTATCTATCGTCTGTCTATCTATCTATCTATCTATCTATCTATCTAATCTATATGTCTGTCTGTCTGCCTGCCTGCCGGCCCACCCACCACCGACCGACCGACCGACAGATATCTATCTATCTATCTATCTATCTATCTATCTATCTATCTATCTATCTATCTATCTATCTATCTATCTATCTATCTATCTATCTATCTGTCTGTCTGTCTATCTATCTATCTATCTATCTATCCTATCTATCTGTCCGTCTGTCTGTCTGTCTGTCTGTCTTTCTATCTATCTATCTATATGTCTGTCTGTCTGTCTGCCTGCATGCTGGAACACCCACCCACCGACCGACCGACCGACAGATATCTATCTGTCTATCTATCTATCTATCTATCTATCTATCTATCTATCTATCTATCTATCTATCTATCTATCTATCTATCTATCTATCTATCTGTCTATCTGTCTGCTGCCTGCCTGCCTATCTATCTATCTATCTATCTATCTATCTATCTATCTATCTATCTATCTATCTGTCTGTCTGTCTGTCTGTCTGTCTATCTATCTAATCTATATGTCTGTCTGTCTGCCTGCCTGCCTGCCGGCCCACCCACCCACCGACCGACCGACCGACAGATATCTATCTATCTATCTATCTATCTATCTATCTATCTATCGATCTATCTATCTGTCTGTCTGTCTGTCTGTCTGTCTGTCTATCTATCTATCTATCTGCCTGCCGGCCCGACCACCCACCCACCGACAGACCGACCGACCTACCGATATCTATCTATCTATCTGTCTATCTATCTATCTGTCTGTCTGTCTGTCTGTCTGTCTGCCTGTCTGCCGGCCCACCCACCCACCGACCGACCGACGTACCGATATCTATCTATCTATCTATCTATCTATCTATCTATCTATCTATCTATCTATCTATCTATCTATCTATCTATCTGTCTGTCTGTCTGCCGGCCCACCGACCGACCGACCGACAGATATCTATCTATCTATCTATCTATCTATCTATCTATCTATCTATCGATCTATCTATCTGTCTGTCTGTCTGTCTGTCTGTCTGTCTGTCTATCTATCTATCTATCTATCTGCCTGCCGGCCCGACCACCCACCCACCGACAGACCGACCGACCTACCGATATCTATCTATCTATCTGTCTATCTATCTATCTGTCTGTCTGTCTGTCTGTCTGTCTGTCTGCCTGTCTGCCGGCCCACCCACCCACCGACCGACCGACGTACCGATATCTATCTATCTATCTATCTATCTATCTATCTATCTATCTATCTATCTATCTATCTATCTATCTATCTATCTGTCTGTCTGTCTGCCGGCCCACCGACCGACCGACCGACAGATATCTATCTATCTATCTATCTATCTATCTATCTATCTATCTATCTATCTATCTATCTATCTATCTATCTATCTATCTATCTATCTATCTATCTATCTGTCTGTCTGTCTGTCGGTCGGTCGGTCGGCCTGCCGGCCCGCCCACCCACCGACCGACCGACCGACGTACCGATATCTATCTATCTATCTATCTTATTTATCTATCTATCTATCTATCTATCTATCTATCTATCTATCTATCTATCTATCTATCTATCTGTCTGTCTGTCTGTCTATCTATCTAATCTATATGTCTGTCTGTCTGTCTGCCTTCCGGCCCACCCACCCACCGACCGACAGATATCTACCTATCTATCTATCTATCTATCATCTATCTATCTATCTATCTATCTATCTATCTATCTATCTATCTATCTATATATCTATCTATCTATCTATCTATCTAATCTGTCTGTCTGTCTGTCTGTCTGTCTGTCTGCCTATCTATCTATCTATCTATCTATCTATCTATCTATCTATCTATCTATCTATCTGTCTGTCTGTCTGTCTGTCTGTCTGTCTGTCTGTCTGTCTGTCTGTCTGTCTGTCTGTCTATCTATCTATCTATCTATCTATCTGCCTGCCTGCCGGCCCGACCACCCACCCACCGACAGACCGACCGACCTACCGATATCTACCTATCTATCTATCTATCTATCTATCTATCTATCTATCTATCTATCTATCTGTCTGTCTGTCTGTCTGTCTGTCTGCCTGTCTGCCGGCCCACCCACCCACCGACCGACCGACGTACCGATATCTATCTATCTATCTATCTATCTATCTATCTATCTATCTATCTATCTATCTATCTGTCTGTCTGTCTGTCTGCCGGCCCACCGACCGACCGACAGATATCTATCTATCTATCTATCTATCTATCTATCTATCTATCTATCTATCTATCTATCTATCTATCTGTCTGTTTGTCTGTCTGTCTGTCTGTCTGTCTGTCTGTCTGTCTGTCTGTCGGTCGGTCGGTCGGCCGGCCTACCGGCCCGCCCACCCACCGACCGACCCGACCGACGTACCGATATCTATCTATCTATCTATCTTATTTATCTATCTATCTATCTATCTATCTATCTATCTATCTATCTATCTATCTATCTATCTATCTGTCTGTCTGTCTATCTATCTAATCTATATGTCTGTCTGTCTGTCTGCCTTCCGGCCCACCCACCCACCGACCGACAGATATCTACCTATCTATCTATCTATCTATCATCTATCTATCTATCTATCTATCTATCTATCTATCTATCTATCTATCTATCTATATATCTATCTATCTATCTATCTATCTAATCTGTCTGTCTGTCTGTCTGTCTGTCTGTCTGCCTATCTATCTATCTATCTATCTATCTATCTATCTATCTATCTGTCTGTCTGTCTGTCTGTCTGTCTGTCTGTCTGTCTGTCTGTCTGTCTGTCTGTCTGTCTATCTATCTATCTATCTATCTATCTGCCTGCCTGCCGGCCCGACCACCCACCCACCGACAGACCGACCGACCTACCGATATCTACCTATCTATCTATCTATCTATCTATCTATCTATCTATCTATCTATCTATCTGTCTGTCTGTCTGTCTGTCTGTCTGCCTGTCTGCCGGCCCACCCACCCACCGACCGACCGACGTACCGATATCTATCTATCTATCTATCTATCTATCTATCTATCTATCTATCTATCTGTCTGTCTGTCTGTCTGCCGGCCCACCGACCGACCGACAGATATCTATCTATCTATCTATCTATCTATCTATCTATCTATCTATCTATCTATCTGTCTGTTTGTCTGTCTGTCTGTCTGTCTGTCTGTCTGTCTGTCTGTCTGTCGGTCGGTCGGTCGGCCGGCCTACCGGCCCGCCCACCCACCCACCGACCGACCGACGTACCGATATCTATCTATCTAACTATCTATCTATCTATCTATCTATCTATCTATCTATCTATCTATCTATCTATCTATCTATCTATCTAATCTATCTATCTATCTATCTATCTATCTAATCTATCTATCTATCTATCTATCTGTCTGCCTACCGACCCACCGACCGACCGACCGACCGACCGACCGACCCACCCACCCACTCAGCCAGGCAGTCAGCCATCCATCCACCCACCTATCTTTCTGCCTACCTACCTACCTATCTACTTTTCTGTCTGTCTGCCGGGCCGCGTCATTCATTTTATTCGGAGACTCCCGAGGGTTGTCGCTGGAGCTACGGAGTTCGTGCTTTGTGCGACGCTTTCCGCGTTGCGGAAAGAAACTGATCCATATGGGATAAAAACCCGGTGCAATGCAGCCAATTCTGTCGATTGTAAGCTACTTCTTTGATTGCACCCACTCCCATACGAATCCAGATACGCCTTTGTTTGTCATCGGAATTTGCAGGTCCTCTTTACCGTAAACATAACTTTTTTAGCAAGAAATCACTAGTTGTTAAGCAAAACATCAAAGGAATGATGCCGCTTTCAATGATTTAAGTTGTTTTTGGACCTATCAAAGACATATTCCTTGGGTGGGGGTAAATATAAGACGGCTGGAAAAATTTCATAACGATGCGACAGACAGTTTTCAAAATAATTGATCTTGAATGACGGCATAAATTTCCGGACAGACTATAATAGAACCACCTGTGTCTTTTTATTAATAATTAACACTGCAGGTTTGTTATTCTGTGAGGCCACAGTTTCCCTGTTTCCTGTTTGGTCAAAACATTACGGTCTCCATTGAGTAGCACCTTCACTTGTTGTTTGCTTGCTTTTATGTTCTCAGTTCATTTGCAGTGATCCTTTTATTTTAACCATAATAATCTGTATCTCATGGTTGAATGCAATAACACATGTGAAAGTCATGCTGAGAGATTTGTGTTGTGAACATCTCTAAAAGTAATGTTGAGACGTTGATATTATGAATGTATGTGAAAGTCATGTTAAGAGAATACATATTTTGAACACCTGTGAAAGTAATCTTGAGAGATGAATGATATGAACTGATGTGAAAATAACATTGAGAGATGTATGCGACAAATACCTATAAAATTACTGTTGTGAGATGTACATTATGAACATCTATGAAATTAGTTGAAAGATGTATGTTATGAACATCTGTGAAAGTAGTTGAGAGATGTATGTTATGAAAATCACTGAAAGTAATTTTGAGAGATATATGTAAACACTTGTGAAAGTAATGTTGATTATTGCTACTACTACCACCACTACTACTACAACCATCACTACTTTTACTACTACTAATATTACTGCTACTACTAGTGTTACCACACCACCACTACTACTACTACTACTACTACTACTACTACTACTACTCCTACTACTACTACTACTACTACTACTACTATTACTACTACTACTAGTAGTAGGCCTCTTTCAGTCCTGAAGGACTATAGAGTTGTGCCGCTTGAGAGGTGCCTGGCAGCACCGCTAGTGACTGTATAGTCCAATGTCACAGTTTCCGCATCTGTAAGACGAGGCAAGTCCCGCAGTAAGTGACTGCGCTTTGAGCCTGTGCCGCCTATCCTCAGTTTGTTGGATCAGATTGCGCTCAAAGAGCACCAGTCCGTTTCGTACATCTCTTCTCCAGGAGCATCTGTCTGTTGCAACTCTCTCCCACGTGTCTGGATCTATTCCGATGGTTTTCATATCTTGTTTACACACATCCCTATATCGCATTTGGAGTCTTCCGGTTGGCCTCTTTCCTGTGGCTAGTTCTCCGTAAAGGAGATCTTTGGGAATATGTTCATCCTCCATTCGAGATACGTGGCCCAGCCACCGGAGGCGTCTCTGCTTGAGGAGGGTGTGCACTGTGGTAATATCTGCTCTTTCAAGCACCTGTTTGTTGTTACTGTGGTCTTTCCATGTTATGCCCAGGATACTGTCTCAGACATCTCATGTGGAAGGAATTCAACTTCCTTTCCTGTCTTGAGTACAGGGTCCAGGATTCAGACCCATAGAGTAGTGTGCTAACAACATAAGCTTTATATACTTGAGCTTTTGTACGCTCTGTTAGTCTATTATTCTCCAAAACTCTTTTAGCTAGTCTGGAAAATGTTGTGGCTGCCTTTCCAATGCGTCTGTCGATTTCTGTCTCTAATGAAAGATTGTCTGATATTGTCGACCCCAAATACACAAACTCGTGGACGACCTTCAATTCGTAATTACAAATTTTGATTGACGGAGGCGCACCAGCATCTTGTTCCACCACCTGTGTTTTATTTAGGCTAATGGTGAGCCCAAAGTCTTTGCAGGCGGCGGCAAAACGATCTATGAGCCTTTGGAGATCTGCTGTATGAGTAGTCAGTGCTGCATCATCTGCAAAAAGTAGTTCTCTTATGCACCTTGATCTTATTTTGGTCTTTGCCTTGAGTCTTGATGGGTTAAAAAGTTTGCCATCAGATCTTGTGTGGAGGTATATGCCTTCAGTGGCAGTCCCAAATGCCTGCCTTAAGGGAACAGCGAAGAAAATACCAAAGAGATTGATTGATTGATTTAGGAATCATCATCACAGCATTCGGGGCATTCCCATAAGTGCTCCGTCCCCATCCTCAGCAGCCAGCGAAGAGTTCCAACACTAATAGTACCAGTAGCAATCTTATTATAAGTCCGTCTCGCCTTTCCTTTGAGCGTTGAGCGTCGGCCAGATCCCTTCGTCACTCCTCGTTGTCTCATTCTTGCCAGACCATGGTAATCCATTTGCTCCTTCAAGGTGTGCACGTGCTCCCACAAGGTCGCAACCACGTCTGCCTTGTCATGTATCAATACTCCACGAAGTTCTGCAGAGCCAGCCAATCTGTCCGCCTGTTCATTTCCCAGCACACTGGCATGCCCCGGAGAAAAGATCCAGGCGATGCTTGTCACCCGTGACCTCCAAAGCGCAGCAAGCCACTCCGCACGAAGTCTGCCCGTCCTCACCCTCGTCAGCATGCTTTCTGAGTCAGTTACAATCACGATGTGTGTGTGTGTCGTATTCTCCATCCAGCGGAGAGCCGCAGTGACTGCCTCCACTTCCATTCTTAAGCTGGATGTTGTGGTATCATATGCCAGGCTCTCCTGCCCCAAACATCGACCATTAGCTTTGGCTATGAACCCCAGCCACTTCTCTCACCTCTTGACACCGAACCATCTGTGTAGATAATCACATCACTCGAGTGAGCATTGTCCTGAATTAGTTGCTGGATTTCCACTTCCGTGGCCCCTGCTGGCCACTCCCTGCACTCCCGGCTTAATGTGATTATAACTCTGCACAAGTCTGACTGCTCCGCTGGCACTCTGACCCACTCCTCTCCACGCCTAATGTTCTCCAAGGGGCACACCTGTCTGATCGTATCCTCCGCCTGAGCCATCCATGATTTCCCTCTTATCAGTCGCTGACCCTTAACTGCGTCCAGCGCCTCATGCAGTGGGTGGTCTGTGTCTGCAGCTACTCTGAGGTATGCCTTCGCCTGCATCACCTTGAGCCTACTAGCAACAGTCGGCAGACCAAGGATGTAACGCATACACACTACTGGGGTGTCTCTAGTGCATCCCAGAATGACCCGCATAGCTTCGTTCTGTATGCGCTCTAACTTCACCAGCTGACTCTCTGAGACAGTGAGCAGACCTAATCCATAATCAATTACTGAGAGGATCAAGTGCTGGTATAGTGTGAAAAGCATTCTCTGCTCTATGTCCATTGCAGCCATAGTTTTAAGTGCATTGAGTCCCTTTTGAGTTCTTGTCACGACCGTCTCCACATGGTCCTTGAAGGATAGGCTCCTGTCAAATGTGATCCCCAGATACTTCAGTTTGTTCTCTCTGCTGACATTTCTACCATCTATCGCGAGGCTTGGGACATCAGCTCTTACAATCCTGTTGTCCAGAGAGCACCACAAAACAGCCGCCTTTTCCGGGTGGATGACAGCACTAATTTCTGTGCACCAGTCAATCACTTTATCTACTGTCGCCTGCAACTCCTGGGCTGTTTGCTCCCTATCTCTCCCATGCCTATATGCAAGAATACCATCTGCAAATGTTAGTATTCTTCCAACCCCTGGTGCTTCTAGGTTTGCAATCTTGCTCGTATACACATTAAAGAGCACCGGTGAGACTGCAGATCCCTGTGGCAGTCCCGGGGTTAACATATGTGGCTCTGAGGTCCATGCGCCCAGACGGAGAGCAACCCGACGAGAGTGCAGGACGGCTGCTATCCAGTTCACCAACCAGGGATTGACCCCCTTCTCCATCAGTGCGGTCATCAAAATATCATATCGAACTCTATTGTACGCATCCTCGAGATCAAGCGCTACCGCCATCGTTTCCTCTCTACTCTGGAACCCCTCATAAACATCAAAGGCAAAAGTGGCTGCATTAGACCAGGTATCTTTTCCTGGCCTGTAGCTCCCCAGGCCTCTTGGAAGAAGCTTCCCCCTTTCCAAAAAATCCTGCAGCTTAACAGCGACTATCTTCTCTAAAACCTTCCCAAATGTATTTTGAAGGGTGATGATCCTAAAGCCGCTAAGCTTTGACTGATCCTTGAATGGTTTTGGGAGAGGGATGAGATAGCTGTGCACCCAATCCTGCGGTACTGATGCTGTCCTAATGCTCTGGTTAAAGCAGTCGGTCATCTCCTCCAGGTCTGCTTCGCTCAAACCCTTCATGTGGCCATACCTGACCCCATCGGGCCCTGGTGCCGTGTCTTTTGCCTTTTTCAAAATGTGTTTAACATCTTCCACCCGTATGATGTCTTCATACTGCATATTCTTCGTGGTGCCAGATAGCTCCTCTCTAACTGCATCCCTGGTGTCCACATCATTATGATTGGTCTGCTCTAAAAATCTCTGGAGAAACACCTCCCCTTTCTCTTTGTCTGTTGTCACGCGCACACCATCATCTCTATAGATTGTTCCCACTGTCATCGGCCGATCTTTTCTCTGCATTTGCCTGTGCAGTTTCCAGAATTTTTGCAGTGTTTTATCACCTCCAATCTCCTTCATGAAACATTCCCATTTTGCCTTTTTGGCCTCTGCAGCACAGCGCTTGAAAACCTCCACCTTGTCTTTCTTGACATTTTCCGCTGTGTCCACTTCCTCTCGTGAGCTTCGAAGTGTCTGTCGCACTTTCTTTAGCTGCTTCACTGCAGCTCTCTTTGCTTTCCAAGCATGGTCTACTTCTGGGGTCCACCATGGGGGCTGCAAAAAGGGAGTTTTAACAGTCCTGTTGCATGCCCCTTGTCTGAGGCGTCCAAGAAGGCAATCGGTCCACTCATACCGGAAGGTCTTGCGCGCTCTCCCAGCTTTAACTTTCCTGGGTTTAGAGATCAGGACTGAGCATGGCATGTGATCACTCCCATGGTCATTCAAAACATTCCACTTTACATCAAGGACTGATGACTGGGAGACAAGTGCCAAGTCAATAGCTGTGTCTGCATCGCCAGGCCTCATTGCCATTCTTGTCGGCCTACCATCATTTATGCAGACCACATCGGAGTCCACCATGGCATCTGCAAGGGCAATTCCCTGTCGGTTTTCTCCACTACTGTCCCAATCTCTGTTCCTTGCATTGAAGTCTCCACATATGAGTAGCCTATCACCTGGTAATTCCTCCAGTTCCTTAAGCCAGTCCCAATGTTCCTTTCTGACAAAACAGTCCACTGTGGCATATACATTTATGATGTTCCAACTTAAGCCACCAATCTCCATTTGTATACCCTGGACCTCTCTTGCACTGTGATTCCACTGGCTCAAGTCGAGTACCACATGCTTCACTCCTTCCTTCACCAGCAGACCTTGTCCATGTCTCTTCTGCCCAGTAGGGTTTATATAACTGGCGTACCCAGGGCAATGGTATTTGTCTGTATTTAGCTCCTGGAGCATGAGGACGTCAAAATCATATATTAGTCTCTCCAATACAGGACCTCTCTGTCTGGCACTGCGACAATTCCAGTATCCCACTCTTACATAGTTGAAACCTAGTCTCTCCACTTTTCGTCTTGTTCTCCTGGCGCCTGCCCTCCTATTTCTATGCCGTCGTCTCACACCATTTCCTCGTCTTCTCCTCCTCACTCTCTCTTCGCTAGCCTCTGAGGGATGTGTCAAGCGCAGAGCACGTGCTCCGTAGCTCCGGCGACGATTCCCATGTTTAAATAAATCCATAGGCAAAGTTTGGATATTGCAGGAAATAAACGGTCACCCTAGCATTGCCTGCTTGCTAGGGAAGAGGCAGGGGATGTCCCGCAGGAGTCCATACGCCTGATGCCGCCCCGCACGCCTGTCAGACGTCCAACGTTCATGACCAGTTAACCCATGGCCATCCAGTTCCTCAGCACGCTAGTCCACCTTGAACTTGGGGGTTTATGTTTGGAGTTTTCCGTCTCCTAGATGGATTGCTGTCCAAAGCTAACGGGTTCCACCTACCCGGGAGCGTAACCCTGATCGGGGGGCTAAACGGGTACTCCACCTTGCCCAAGGGTGTCCGTAGGCTAGCGGAGGGAAGGAGGCGCCTTTGATAGGGGATACCCCTACCCCGCTACCCGTACCAAAGAGTGTAGGAGCAAGCACGCAGCCCTGCTTTACTCCGCTGCTGATGCTGAATGACTGGGATGTTGAGCTGTCAAATAAAATGGTCCCCTGCATGTTTTCGTGGAATGATTTCACGAGACTAAGAAGGGTGGGTGGACATCCAACCTTTTCAAGGACCTTAAAAAGGCCGCTTCTGCTCACGAGGTACTACTACTACTACTACTACTACTACTACTACTACTACTACTACTACTACTACTACTACTACTACTACTACTACTACTACTACTACTACTACTACTACTACTACTACTACTACTACCACCATCACTACTATTACTACTGCTACTATTACCACCACCACTAACCACCACTGCTATTACTAATATTATTGCTACAACTACTATTACCACCACTGCTACTATTGCTACTACTGCTACTACTACAACTATTACCACTACTATTACTACTACTAATATAACTGCTATTACTACTATTACCACCACCACTACTATTAATACTACAAATGTTACTGTTACTACTACTATTAACACCACCACTACTATTACTAATACTACTAATATTCCTGCTGCTGTTCTTGCTGCTGCTATATTTTTGCTGCTGCTGCTCTGTTGCTGCTGTCTCTCCTGCTGATCTGGTTTTGCTGCTACTGCAGCATAATCCACAAATGTTAACATCAAGTCCTCAGCTTCTTCAGATGCCTGGTTTGTAGCAGACATGAGCAATCATGATTTCTCCAATCCTCTGTGTCGTCAGACATTTTGATGAATTTTGTTTTGCTCATATTGTTATTTGGTGCCCAGATTTCCACATACATTGTTCTTAGCCTAACTCTGCCTCTCTTGTCTAGTACATGGGTATTCCATCAGGTATCTGGATTTTGTCAGGATAATCTAAAGACGAAGATTATTAACTTTAGAAACTCCCCCAGAGTGAATAGTATACATACTGGTGGGATAGGCAAAAATCTGCACTTTTCCCAGGCTTCATTTTTCAAAATGGAGTTTGACCAGTTGACTCCAGTGCAGGAACAGTGTGTTGTGATAAAAGTTTTGGTGAAAGAAGGTTCATAACCTGCTGAAATTCATCATTGATTCTCATGTGTATTTGAAGAACAAACTGTAGCATGCTCACCAGTGTTTGAATGGTGTAAACGCTGTTGTGAAGATCATGAATCTATTGAGGATGATACCTGTGAAAGTCGACCAAAATGTGTCAGTCTTTAACAGGTGAGACCCATACAGCTGCCAAAACTATGACATTTGTTGACTGATTGCTGCACCCACCTTACAGTCTTGACATGGCTGCGAGTTATTTTCTATCTTTTGTGACCCTCTGAAACAACATCTCAGAAGACAACAGTTTGGCACGGATGGCAAAGTGCATCACGTAGCTCTCCAGTGACTCAAGGACCAGCCAAAAGAATGTTATGCTGCCGTAATACAGAAGCTCATAGCCTGATGAAGAAAATGTGTTGCAGCGGCAATGACTACATCGAAAAATAGTACAGGTCATTTCATTTCATCTCTCATGGTCATCTAGAGAGTACATCAGTCTGAATACTTACTGGACAACTGAGGTATTTCCCCACTGAAGGCTAACTTCTCTGTTCCACATCCTCTGTTGGTATGCCACATACATTTCATTTGGCCTTGCCTTATGGGTTTGATTGATTGATCTTCTAACTCCCCCAGTTCTCAGTATCTCAGCATTTGTTTTTGTCAGTCCATGAAATTCTCAACATTCTTCTCCAAAACCACATCTACACTGTCTCCAGCTTCTTCACTACTTCATCATTCATTACCCAGCATTCATACGTCTTTCACCAGAATAACAAACCAACTTAGGCGGTATTAACAATATGTACCGTGTTCAGATTCTCTTAGTCACCACGCCTTGATTAGTATTCAATGTCCATTTCTAACATAAGGGTAACAACTGGATTCTGCATACAGCATTGCAGTACTTCAGCCTAGGCTCTAGCAAGATTGGGCTGAGCATGGGCGACTGGGATGATGTGAAGAGTCAGAGACGCCTGCCACACTTCATCACATCCAACATAGAGCATGACTCCATCAAGCTGGTGTTGGAACATTTCCATTCTGTCGGTTTAGCAGGTAAAACATAACTATGTGGCTGGTTTATTAGATAAGACATGAGGCTGTTGATGGTTTAACACATAAGAGATGAGACTGTTGCTGGATTAGTAGATAAGACATGAGGCTGTTGCTGGATTAGTAGATAAGACATGAAGCTGTTGCTGGATTAGTAGATAAGACATGAAGCTATTGCTGGTTTAACACATAAAACATGAGGCTGTTGCTGGTTTAGTAGATAAGAAATGAGGCTGTTGCTGGTTTAGTAGATAAGATATGAGGCTGTTGCTGGTTTAGTAGATAAGACATGAGGCTGTTGCTGGTTTAAGACATGAGGCTGTTTCTGGTTTAGTAGATAAGACATGAGGCTATTGCTGGTTTAGTAGATAAGACTTGAGGCTGTTGCTGGTTTAGTAGGTAAGACATGAGGCTGTTGCTGGTTTAGTAGATAAGACATGAGGCTGTTGCTGGTTTAATAGATAAGACATAAGGCTGTTTCTGCTTTAACACATAAGACATGAGGCTGTTGCTGGTTTAACACATAAGATATTAGGCTGTTGCTGGTTTAACATATAAGACATGAGGCTGTTGTTGGTTTAACACATAAGACATGAGGCTGTTGCTGGTTTAACACATAAGATATTAGGCTGTTTCTGGTTTAATACATAAGACATGAGGCTGTTGCTGGTTTAACATATAAGACATGAGGCTGTTGCTGGTTTTTAACACATAAGACATGAGTCTGTTTCTGGTTTAACACATAAGACATGAGGCTGTTTCTGGTTTAACACATGAGACATGAGGCTGTTTCTGGTTTAACCCTTTACAGGGCAGACGCTTGTCCGTTTTGTAGCCCTGAACTGGCAAGATTTTTTCAGGTTCTGTAAAAATTTCGGGTCGCGTTAGTAAAAACATCACAAATAAGGTGTTAGTCAACCGATTTTAGTTAAATAAACAACACAATGAAGGGAAAAGCATGCAGAATATGTTACTCACGTGATTGTTGCCGGTAATCCATATATGAACACAAATATTTACGAAATACGGCATGTTGTTTGTGATTTTCCGTCATCTATACGGCAATTTACAAACACATTTTCAGAATCATAATCACTTTCTTTAAAGTCCGACTCACGACTGCTAATGCAAAGTAACGCTTTGCACTGATATCTAGCTCCGATTAATAATCAACTTCGTGCCCTTTAATGTCATTTAAATTGAACAGAGCGAAATCTCGGCTATCACTTGAAGAATCGCCGAAATCCATTTTGAAAAACAGCGTAAAACTCCCAAAAACTATCAAAACAAGTCCGTAAAAGTCTGTTCAAAGTCATTGTAGCGCGTTTACAAATGGCGGCCACATTGTCAAGCTATGGGCGAAAGTGAAAGTAGACGACGGAAGTGTCGGAAAGCCGAGAGATCGCGTTTTTACAATGCATAATAGTATCGGCCGGAATCGGCCGTTACGCTCGTATTTAGAGACCGGCCGGTAACAGACGCTACGCCTTGTAAAGGGTTAATACATAAGACACGAGGCTGTTGATGGTTTAACACATAAGACATGAGGTTGTTGCTGGTTTAACACATAAGACATGAGGCTGTTTCTGGTTTAACACATAAGACATGAGGCTGTTTCTGGTTTAACACATAAGACATGAGGTGTTTCTGATTTAACAAATAAGACATGAGGCTGTTGCTGGTTTTTAACAAATAATACATGAGGCTGTTTCTGGTTTAACATGAGACATGAGGCTGTTTCTGGTTTAACACGAGACATGAGGCTGTTTCTGGTTTAACACATAAGACATGAGGCTGTTTCTGGTTTAACACGAGACATGAGGCTGTTGCTGGTTTAACACATAAGATATTAGGTTGTTTCTGGTTTAACACATAAGACATGAGGCTGTTGCTGGTTTTTAACAAATAAGACATGAGGCTGTTGCTGGTTTTTAACAAATAAGACATGAGGCTGTTTCTGGTTTCACACGAGACATGAGGCTGTTTCTGGTTTAACACGAGACATGAGGATGTTTCTGGTTTAACACGAGACATGAGGCTGTTTCTGGTTTAACACATAAGACATGAGGCTGTTTCTGGTTTAACACGAGACATGAGGTGTTTCTGGTTTAACACCTAAGACATGAGGCTGTTGCTCGTTTAACACATAAGACATGAAGTGTTTCTGGTTTAATTGGTTTAACACGTAAGACATGAGGTGTTTCTGGTTTAACACATAAGACATGAGGCTGTTGCTGGTTTAACACATAAGACATGAGGCTGTTGCTGGTTTAGCAGATAAGACAGGCTGTTTCTGGTTTAGTAGATAAGACATGAGGCTGTTGCTGGTTTAACACATAAGACGTGAGGCTGTTGCTGGTTTAGTAGATGAGACATGAGGCTGTTGCTGGTTTAGTAGATAAGACATGAGGCTGTTTCTGGTTTAACACATAAGACATGAGGTTGTTGCTGGTTTAGCACATAAGACATGAGGCTGTTGATGGTTTAACACACAAGAGATGATGCTGCTGCTGGTTTAGCAGAGAAGACATGAAGCTTTTGCTGGTTTAACACATAAGACATGAGGTTGTTGCTGGTTTAACACATAAGACATGAGGCTGTTGCTGGTTTAGTAGATAAGAAATGAGGCTGTTTCTTGTTTAGCACATAAGACATGAGGCTGTTTCTACTTTAAAACATAAGACATGAGGCTGTTGCTGGTTTAACACATAAGAAATGAGACTGTTTATGGCTTAACACATAAGAAAATATGAGGCTGTTTCTGGTTTAGTAGATAGACATGAGGTCGTTGCAGGTTTTTATCATATAATACATGAAGCTACTGCTGGTCTAGCAGATAAACCATAAGGCTATTGTAGTAGCTAAGATATGAGGCTGTTAAAAATATTTCCAGTCTTCTGGTTTAGTCCTCCAATATACTTTCAGAAAATAATAATTACTTTGACCTCTGACTTCATATTCTATGTGCTTCTAGTATTTTATGAGACCTTTTTGGAGTTTTCAAAATACCATTGACACCAGAGGATAAATTTATTTTATTATTTATAAGGTTAAACACCTGCATGGTTATACAGGGTGGGGCAAAATGATCTGACACATTTGTAACTTTAATAAAACTAAATTAGAATGAATGAACAAAAAAGTATTTGTATTTATCAAATGTACACATGATGCCATTTTGTTTTATGTTGTTTGAACAATGAGAAAAAGTATTTTTATTTTCTAAATGTACATATGATGTCATTGTATTTCATTTTCTTTACATCAGTCAAATGTTCGCCGTTATTGTCCACACACTGTTGAAGAGGTTCGCGAAAGTTGTCCATAACTCGGCGGATCATTTCATGTGGAATAGACTCAATTTCTTGATGAATTGCATCTTTCATTGTTCAATAGATCGGGGACGATGAATGTATACCTTTGATTTTAGGTATCCCCAGAGATAAAAATCACACGGGTTCAAGTCAGGTGATCGGGCAGGCCCACCGAGGTCACCTCGGAATGAAATTAAATGACCGGGGAACATTTCCCTCAAAATTTCCATTGAACCACTAGACGTGTGGGCTGTTGCGCCATCTTGTTGGAACCAAACATTATTTCTGACGTCAAGTTTATCCAATTTGGGTCGCAGAAAAGTGTCCAGAAACATGCAATATCGTTCAGAGTTAACGGTCACTGTAACATTGTCTTCTTCAAAAAAGTACGGACCCAAAATGCCAAATTCTGCTATCGCACACCATATACATGAGGACTGTGCAAGGAGCGACTCGTGTAACTCATGAGGATTGTTTTGGGACCAATAGTGGAAATTTTGCTTATTCACGCTTCCACACAAATGAAAATGGGCCTCGTCACTGAAAATCACAATAGCAGTACGGGGAACCTGTTGTTGAATTTCCTTACACAAATTACTATTCAAACAACATAAAACAAAATGGCATCATGTGTACATTTGATAAATAAAAATACTTTTTTGTTCATATATTCTAATTTAGTTTTATTAAAGTTACAAATGTGTCAGATCATTTTGCCCCACCCTGTATAATATAATGGTTTTCTGACCTAGCAGATGTGACTTTTGTACAAGCAAGACCTGCGACGGGGTGTGTGGATGTGCAGGATGTCATCGATGCCATTGGTCCATCCACCATCATGGTCACAGTCATGCTGGCAAACAATGAAACTGGGGTCATACAGGTAGGTCACTCTTGGTTTCAGACTATTAAGTTATACCATGTTTGGTTGTCATCATCATCATCATCATCATCATCATCATCATCATCATCATCATCATCATCATCATCATCATCATCATCAAGTGTCTTGCGAATTGACATGGGTAGTCATGCTTCTCCAAATCGTACAATCTCCAACAGCTGGTATCAGTTTGTGTGTTGACATCTCTGTGCCATGACAAAAGTCTGTCAAGAATTTTCTCTCATTGTCTCTCTCTCTGTGTCTTTCTGTCCACAAATCTTTCTAGTTGTCTCAACATGTTACACTTTTTCTCTTCTTGTAATGTGGCACAATAATGATGGTCTCCTTCTCATGTTTGTGATAAGTTGTCTTTGTGTCTCAGCTTTATCAGGATACTTTGATTATGCTTATTTTGGCTGTCCAAGGTGTTGTCAGCATTCTTGTGTAAAACTGCTTCTCTGAGTCCTTAAACAGGAATTTTACTTGTCTACTAATTGTCCAGAATTCACATCCATGTATTTTGTGTGTGTGTTCGTTCCCTTTGAACTCAAGCGTAGTCTGTACATGTGCCACTACTTCTAGTGCGCTGGACTGATTTTTACGTGTAGATTAGATTTCTCTTTTGCCAGTGTTGCTCACCATCAGGTAAACCCACTCCGACTTCAGAGGTACTTGTAATTTACATTCCCAAGTCAAGGATGAGAAGTTAACATTTTAGTCCAACTGAACGGTGTAGGGGTTGAGCCCGCTACCTCGGCATCAGCACACCAGATGGTTAAGAAAGGCTTTCTTGTCCATTCGGCCATGCTGACCTTCACATCCATGTTAAAACTGGTTATATGTAACATCCAGGAGGCCTCTTTGTAACTTCCAGTGACAGGGATTTATTACATAAGATGTTCTTCAATTTGAGCTTGCTTGTTTACACTGAAAATATTACCCATGACCTTATGTAATCCTCTGTTGTTGGTGTCTCATTCATTCTTGGCAGTTCCTGGTCTGATTGATGTTGGTGCCTCATTAATTCTTGGCATAATGAGATAATGCTCGCCCGGGTGATGTGATTATCTACACAGATTGTTCGGTGTTGAGAGGTAGTAGAAGTGCCTGGGGTTTCTTGGCAAAGGCTAATAGTCGACGTTTGGTGCAGGAGAGCTGGGCATATAATACCACAACATCTAGCTTAAAAATGGAGGTGGAGGCAGTCAGTGCAGCTTTCCGCTGGATGGAGAATACGATACACACACACATCGTGATTGTAACTGACTCAGAAAGCATGCTGAGTAAGGTGAGGACAGGCAAGCTTCGTGCCGAGTGGCTTGCTTCACTTCGGAACTCACAGGTGGCAAGCATCGTCTGGATCTTTTCTCTAGGGCATGCTGGTGTGCTGGGGAATGAACAGGTGGACAGATTGGCTGAATCGGCAAAACTTGGTGGAGTATTGATGCATGACAACGCAGATGTGGTTGCGGCCTTGTGGGAGCACATGTACGCCTCGGAGGAGCAAATGGATCACCATGGTCTGGCAAGAATGCGACAGCGTGAAGTGACGAGGGGATCTCGCCGATGCTCAACGCTTAGAGGAAAGGCGAGACACACATATAATCAGATTGCTACTGGTACTATTGGGGTTGGAACTCTTCGCTGGCTTCTGAGGTTGGGGACGGAGCGCTTATGGGAATGCCCCGAATACTGTGATGTCGGTTCCTAAATCAATCAATCAATCATTCTTGCCAGTTCCTGGTCAGATTGATGTTGGTGCCTCATTCGTTCTTGGCAGTTCCTGGTCAGATTGATGTTGGTTTCTCATTCATTCTTGGCAGTTCATTTTGTTATTTATACTCATGTTCTAGTAAAGCTTACCCTCTATTTCTGTGTTTTGATGATTCTCTCACTGCCTTAGAGATACTTAATGGAGAAAATAACAGATCATTGCTGAAGATTAAACTGTATTGCTGCCTTGGTAAGCAAAACACAGTAACTTGCTAGTCTCTGTTTTATTTTTTGCATTACATATCAAATATCGGCAATTTTCTTGTGTACAGATCATCTGATTGCGTGTGACCTGTTCCATATTTTCCCAGCCTGTATCAGAAATTTGCCAAAGAGTCAAGTCCCTCAAGAGGCAAAAGGGAGAGACAGAAAGAATCCTCTTGCACACTGATGCTGCACAAGCCTTTGGGAAGATCCCAGTGGACGTTCAAGAACTGGGCGTAGACTACCTGACAATTGTAGGACACAAGGTGAGGTCATCATCTTCTTCTTCTGATTCATTTGGAATGTTGTTTTTGGCATAATTGCGCTGTGCTCGTTTACAGCAGAGCTGCGATATCTGCACCTTTCAGCCGACACATCTGACTTTTTCAGGCATTTATTGACCAGGTTAACCTTCCAAGCAAGGTGAGGTCAGATTTTATTGTCAAAAAAGAACAAGGTTGATCCAAATTTGATACCAGTGAGTCCACATCGTTGTCCAGAATAAGAGACTTGGGAATAAGAATTGGCATGACCAGACGCAAGAGATAATCGGGAGAACGAGGGAGGCTCGTCAACCAACACAGAACTGGTACTATCAGCCACTGGGCGCTGATGGATATTTTGTGGGGAGGATCTGAGCACCTATAGACTTGTCCGGAGTGCAAGGATGATACCCCAACAGATAGCATGGCAGATACTGGGGTGTGAAGTGTTAGTTCTTCACATAGTCACTGGGTTTATTTTTGGATCCACTCATTCAGTTCACAAGTGAAATTTTGTTTTTGGGGATCCCTAGGGGTTGCTGCTGGAGTCACGGAGTTCATGAAGAATTGTGAATGTATTGATCATGCTGTCAAAGCACATTTGTTTCTTCAAGATGAAGTAATCAATTCTCCTTCTGTGTTCTGCTTTCAAGGGAAGTACGTCAAACTTAATTATGCACCTCAAAGGTCAGTGTGTCTTGACTTTAATTTGTGCAAGGTTAGCTTCCTCTAGACAGGTTCCATCCAAGGTAAAAGGCTGTATCTATGCACGAAATGTTTCACTTTCCTAATAATGTTTCCCAAGCAGTGGTCTAGTCTTTGTCATTTCAAACTGTTGAAAGCATTTTTAATGTGTACAACTTGCACACTGGATCTCTTGTTTTTCATCCTTATCTGAGAAGACTAGGTGTCTGGTCACATTACCTAGTATGAATGATTCTTGGAAAAACGCCCAAACCTGGAGACTTCTGATGATTTTATGGCAGTGGTGATGAGGTGATGATAATTTCATGGCAGTGGTGATTTCATGGCAGAGGTGATTTCATGGCAGTGGTGATTTCGTGGCAGTGATGATTTCATGGCAGTGATGGTGATGATTTCATGACAGTGGTGATGATGATTTCAAGGCAGTGATGATTTCATTGCAGTGGTGATGATGATTTCATGGCAATGATGATGATGATTTCATGGCAGTGGTGATGATGTCATGGCAGTGATGATGATGATTTCATGGCAGTGGTTATGTGGTGATGATGATTTCATTGCAGTGGTGATGTGGTGATGATGACTTCATGGCGGTGGTGATGATGATTTCATGGCTGTGGTGATGATGATTTCATGACAGTGGTGATGTGGTGATGATGATTTCATGGCAGTGGTGATGATGATTTCATGGCAGTGGTGATGATGATTTCATGGCAGTGGTGGGGATGATTTCATGGCAGTGGTGATGATTATTTCATGGCAGTGGTGATGATGATTTCATGGCAGTGGTGATGTGGTGGGGATGATTTCATGGCAGTGGTGATTTCATGGCAGTGGTGATGATGATTTCATGGCATTGGTGATTTCATAGCAGTGGTGATGATGATTTCATGGCAGTGGTGATGTGGTGGGGATGATTTCATGGCAGTGGGGATTTCATGGCAGTGGTGATGATTCAGTTTTCATGCAGATAATATGATGCTAGTGATTGTTATGGTGGTATTGGTGATGGTGATAAGATGGTGATATTGTTGGTGGTGTGATCAAATGATGATGTAAATGGATCTTGCACTGTTATTTCTCTCCAGTTCTATGGACCAAGAATTGGAGCTGTGTTTGTTCATAATCCTAGGGAGGATGCTCCACTTTACCCATTACTGTTTGGTGGTGGGCAAGAGAGGAACTACAGATCTGGGTAAGATGATATTATCTCCTTTTCACTCTCTGTGTGTCTCATCTCACACACACTCTCTCTCTCTCTCTCTCTCTCTCTCTCTCTCTCTCTCTCTCTCTCTCTCTCTCTTATCTTTCTCTCATTTTCCATCTCTTCTTCCTTCCCTTTCTCTTTCTCTCCCATCCCTCTCTCCGCGACTCACTCTACCATCTACCTCTCTCACCCTCCTTCATTTTCTTACTGCTCTCCTATCATCTCTTCAACCTTCCTTTCGTCTGTCCCACCCCCCCCCCCCTCTTCCCTGCACTCTCAACTCTTCTCTCCTTCATGTTCCTCTCTCCCCTGTCTCATTTTCCTCCCTTCATTTCTAACATTCTTCTCTTTTTCTTCCTCCTTCCATCTCTTCTTCCTTCCCTTTCTCTCTCCTACTCTATCATTCCCTTCCTGTCTACCTCATTTCTCTCCTTCAAACATTCTCTCTCTATCTCCCTCCTTGCATCTTCCTTATATATTATTGGTAGCTGAATGACACTTGGATAGTAACACAGTCAGAATGATGTCGCCTACCATTGCATGCCCTAATAAATCCCTGGTGGATATCTTATGATGCTGGGTTGACTTTGGGGCAATACTGGTCAGAAACCATTGTCATTTTGACATTTCTTCTGACTTTATCTCCTATGGCAAATGGACCCTCAGCCATCTCACGTTAAGCATTCTTTTGTTATCTCCCCATGGAGTCTCCTTGGCAAAGTGGTCAAGCTGTCTTCCTCGCGCTCCAAAGGTTGTGGGTTCGATTCCGGGCCACGTCTTTCAGTTCATGGGTGCATTTTTCTAGAAGACTCCTGGGGTTCATCACTGGAGCTACAGAGTTCTTGCTTTATACGACGCTTTCGGCAGGCTGCCCTGTGGAAAGAGACCGAGCCATATTACCCCTGTGTAATGAAGTCAATCATCTTGACTTTTATTTTTTTCCCTTTCTTTTGTTATCTCCTGCAACTTTCTCCATGTCCTCTGCATATTTTTCTTCTTTCTCTCTATCTCTAATTCTCATCTCTGTGTGTTTTTAAGTTTCCTGCTTTTTTCTTTGCCATGATGGTTCCAGGGGAAATACTCCTATGTGTGTGTGAGAGAGAGAGTTAATTGCATACTCGTACAAACCAAAGCAGTCAACTCCGGCATATTTTGGCTGTTCGTGATTCCTGGGCAAGTTTACATTGTTGTATTTCATAATTTCAGTGCTCAGTGTTCGGAAATTTACATTATTTTTGTTTTGGCACTCGCTCACTTTGAACTCAAGTGTAGCCCATACCATTGTATGGAAGCCTACACAAGGCAGTCTCTGACCAAATACCCTGCAGCCGTGTTTCAAACACGGTATGTGGGATTGTGAATTGCATTTGTAACTCCTTTGCCAAAGAGCCGTCTGAGAGAGAGAGAGTATATTCATGGTTACTCACTGACCAGAAAACATATTGTTTTTGTTATTGTTTATCCGTTATAACATGTTTGTCTGTTGTTGTTTCAATTGCAGCACAGAAAATACGCCAATGATTGCCGGGCTGGGGAAGGTTTGTATATTTTTCTTTCTTGTTCAACACCACTGCACCCTCTTTCATTCTTGTTTAACACCACTGCACTCACTCCTCCAGTCTTGTTTAACACCACTGCACCCACTCTTTCAGTCATATTTAACATGACTGCACCCACTCTTTCAGTCTTGTTTAACACCACTGCACCCACTCTTTCAGTCTTGTATAACACCACTGAACTCATTCTTTCAGTCTTGTTCAACACCACTGCACTCACTCTTTCAGTCTTGTTTAACACCACTGCACCCACTCTGTCAGTCTTGTTTAACACCACTGCACCCACTCTGTCAGTGTTGTTTAACACCACTGCACCCACTCTTTCATTCTTGTTTAACACCACTGCACTCACTCCTCCAGTCTTGTTTAACACTACTGCACCCACTCTGTCAGTCTTGTTTAACACCACTGCACCCACTCTTTCAGTCTTTTTTAACACCACTTCACCCACTCTGTCAGTCTTGTTTAACACCACTGCACCCACTCTTTCAGTCTTTTTTTAACACCACTTCACCCACTCTTTCAGTCGTTTAACACCACTTCACCCACTCTTTCAGTCTTTTTTAACACCACTTCACCCACTCTTTCAGTCTTGTTTAACACCACTTCACCCACTCTTTCAGTCTTGTTTAACACCACTGCACCCACTCTTTCAGTCTAGTTTAACACTACTTAACCCACTCTTTCAGTCTAGTTTAACACTACTTAACCCACTCTTTCAGTCTTGTTTAACACCACTTCACCCACTCTTTCAGTCTTGTTTAACACCACTGTACCCACTCTTTCATTCTTGTTTAACTTGTTTGCTGATGAAGGCTAATTGCCGCAACATCCTGTATGTGTCGTACTTCTGTTATGTAAAGCTGCACTACTTTGTGTCATTTTATATTGTTTAACACCACTGCACCCACACCACTGCACTCACTCTTTCAGTCTCAGACAGTTGTTATGTTAACTGATTCACTGCTGATGGGATAATATATCACCTTGACCTCCATTTGGCCAGAAGGGCGATATATCTCCATACTAGTGTCATCATGTGATTTGTTGTATTTCATAATTTCAGTGCTCAGTGATCGGAAATTTACATTATTTTTGTTTTGGCACTCGCTCGCTTTGAACTCAAGTGTAGCCCATACACACTACTTATATTAGTGCTGGACTGAATTTTGTGTGTGGGTTAGCTTTCCCTGTTACAATGTCTCTCGCCATCAGGTGAACCCACTCCGACTTCAGAGGTACTTGTAATTTACTTCCGCCAAGTCAAGGACAAGTAGTCAACATTTTAGTCCAACAGACCGGTGTAGGGGTTGAACCTCTTACCTCAGCATCAGCAGACTGGATGTTTAAGAGCAGACAGACTTACCCATTTGGCTTCACTTCACATTCCTAACACTTCAATTCCTAACACTTCACATTCCTAACACTTCACATTCCCAATACTTCACATTCCTAACACTTCACATTCCAAACACTTCACATTCCAAACACTTCACATTACCAAACACTTCACATTACCAAACACTTCACATTCCTAACACTTCACATTCCTAACACTTCACATTCCTAACACTTCACATTCCTAACACTTCATATTCCTAACACAAGTGTCTACTATTGGACTACCACTGTGACTGAACATCATGCGTTCTCTCCATCCAGGCAGCTGAGCTGGTGAGCAATAACATAGACAAGTACCAGACTCACATGGCCATGGTTCGAGACTACCTGGAGGAGAGTCTACAGGTAGGCTGTTATAAGATGATTGAGCACAGTGCTACTTCAAGGGCACATGTCACGTAACTGACCAGTCATCATGGTCATCATGTGCAATACTGATAACTGCAGGTAGCCATGGTGTGTAGTCTCACATATGGTAAAATTAGTTAGATGACACATTATCTTCACTACACATCAAACAATAGAGCCCATAATAGTTTGGATCCCTTTCTCTGTATCTCCCTCAGCGTGTACCCTCTGATGACACCAGTTCTGCTGGTTTACTATTCTTAATGAACACAACATAGAACTATGCTTAAAAACCACTACATGCTATTGAAAAAAACCCAAGGAAGGTTCAGCTCAAAATTCTGTAGAACCTGAGAAAATCTTGATAAAAGCTGACCTTCTGATCTACAATTTGGTACAGCTATCTGCATACAAAAGATGAAATTATCCATCCCTCAGGCTGTTAAGGAAGAAAATATACACAATCTATATTCATAATTGACGATTGAATACAATCTTTATTTTTGTCGGGGATGCATAACAACTGCAGAGTATACTAAATATATTAAATACTAAAAGCCACTGGGCTAAAAATTAACATGAACAGGGTTAAAGTAATCAATGTATGTTACACATGAGTACTTTGAAAACATGAAATGGGAGTAAATTTAAACATCATTTTACAAGGTGAAGAATATTCTATGCAATGTATCTCTTAAGAGTTATATCCAGCCAATCCTGATGTATGGAAGTGAATCAAGGACATTTAGCTGTCTATGGATAAATGAATCTAGAAGATGCAGAGATGTGATTTTATAGTAGAATGATGAAAATACCATGGATGGACCAAAAGCAAAATGAAAAATACATTAAAGGACATTGTCACACAAATAGAATTGGTTGCTTGCATCAGAAGAAGACAGTCCACATTTTTGGACACATCATGAGAAGGGGAAATAATGACAAAAGGAAATTAGGAGGGAAAGAGCAGTAAGGAAAGACCAAGAGAGAAGATGCTAGACAATTTGACATCATAGTATAGAGAGGAACACCAGTATCAGAAATGATTGACAGTATACCAACAGAAGGCTGTGGACAACATGATGACCAATGCCACACAGCATGGACCAAGGGAAGAATCATTTTCACTTAAAGAAATGAAAGTTTAATAGCTGATATTCATATAAATAATTACAGATTGGAACACGTATCATGCTTGTGAACTTTGTTAAAACCAAATATTCTTCATTTTGCAGCAAACTTTTCCAGATTCTGTGCGCGTCAATGGAAAATCACCTGACAGCCAGCGACTGCCCAACACGTGCAATGTTTCCTTTCTGGGGACATCGTTGAAAGGTGTGCACTCGCATCTCTAGCCAGGTGTCTGTAATCTGCGTGCTAGCTTCCAAAAGTTGTGAATGTTAACAACAGTTTCTTTCTCTGTGATAAAAAATTCTATAATAATTCTCTGCTTGTAATATTCATTATTAATATATGCCATTTCAATGGTTTTGTGTCATAGCTAGAATTGGTTTACAGAGGTTCAATTTGGTATACAGCTTCAAGAGATTATAAACTTAAATTGGTGCAACTGTAATGCATCTATCTTTATTATTAGCTGAGATAATAATTGTAGTGCATAACTGTCTAACCTACCTACGCATAATCATTTAAATGACTGTTTTTGCCTCGATAAGACCTTGGTTGAACCAGGTACACATATGAAAGTGTGTTTTCCTTGAGAAGTCACCCTCAGAGACATTAACCTTGTGTCAGAGAGCATCATGTGATACTGCAATAAATGAGCCATTAACGTGTTAATGGTATATACGATTCCTTGAAGGTCATGCTAGAATTGATTGAGATCCACATAGCAGACATCCACTTTGCTCAGTAAACAGTAGAAACATTTATCCCTACTAGGGTAGCTGTGCAGTGCATAGTGTGAGACTGTCCTGGGGTATCCTATATATTCTTCTAAACTGGCAGGGATCCAAGGATTATGATCATTAATGAGACAGAGGTGTAGAGAGGAGGAAGAGAGAGGCATGTAGAGAGAAAGGTGTACAGAGAAAAAGAGAGAGAGAGAGATGTAGACAGAAAGGCACAGAAAGAGTAGTATGTAGAAAAAAGCAGGGAGAGATGGGATTTGGAGGAAAGAGACGTGTACAGAGAAAGAGTGAGAGAAGTGTAGAGTGAACAAGAGAGAGTAATATGTAGATAGAAAAGCGCGGAAAGAGAAGTGTACAGTGAAAGAGGGAGAGAAGTGTAGAGTGAACAAGAGAGAGTAATATGTAGACAGAAAAGCACAGAGAGAGGATTAGGGGGAAAGAGAAGTGTAAGAGAAAGAGGGAGAGAAGTGTAGAGTGAACAAGAGAGGGAATGATGTAAAGAGAAATGGGAAGAGATGTAGAGAGAAAGGGAGAGAGGTGTGTAGAGAAAAAAAAAAGAGGCATAGAGAGTAAGGTGTAGACAGAAAGACTGAAGTATTGAGAGAAAGAGAGAGTGAAGTGTAGATTGAAAGGGAGAGAGTGAGGTGTAGAGAGAAAGGGAGAGAGTGATAGGCTAATTTGAGTCTATTGAGTGCAGAGACAAAAGAAGAAAGTGATGTAGAGAGAATGGGAGAGAGGGAATGAGGTGAAGAGAAAAAGAGGAGAGAGTGAGGTGTAGAGAGAAAAGGAGAGAGAGAATGAGGTTTAGAGAGAAAGTGAGAGAGTGATAGGCTAGCTTGAGGCAGTCATCTTGTCTCTCATACTTAGGTGAATGTATCATGCACAACTGATGAACGAAAGATGAGTGAATGGAAGGGCCAAAGACATGCCCAATTTGTGACCCTTTGAAAATAAAGTTTGTTTGTTCATTCATTTGTTCCTACCAGGTCATGAGATCTTGTCCAGAGCTGCATCAGTCCAGGCAAGTGTCGGAGCGGCCTGTCATGCCGAGGATAGGTACAGTATCTTTATCATCATCATGATTTTCATCCATATCTAATCTGTTGTCATTGTCAACTATCTCGGAACAGTCATAACATCTTATTGGAGGTGCCTTGAAGAGATTAGAACAGGAATTGCTATGGCAAAGGTAGCCTTTTGCAAATTGGTAAACATACTGACTAATAAAAAGATATCAGTTGCAACGAGACAAAGAGTGTTGAAGTGCTACATAGAACCTATGCTTTTATATGGATGTGAAACTTGGACGATGAGCAGGTAAGCTGATAAACAATGGCAGTGGGCATGTAGTTCCTAAGGAAGAATCAAAGAATACTATGGACAGAGAAAAACCAATGAGCAAGTCCTACAAGAGGCAAATGGAAACCGCAAACTGATTAAAGAAATTAGACGTCGACAGTCACAATTTTTTGGGCATGTTATGAGAAGAAATAAATTGGAGAACTTGGTGATAACTGGCAAGATTGAGGGAAAAAGAAAAAGGGGAAGACAGAGAAGTAAATATCTGGATGCCTTGACCACATGGCTTGGTCGGGACAAGAACAGAGCTGATCCATGACTGGTGATCGTGTGAGATTGCGAAACATGACTGCCCAGGTGTATCAGCATGGCACATGATGATGATGTTGTCATCATCATAGCTATAGTATATTTCCAATATTCTCTGTCTTTTACTATGATTACAGTCTCCCATCTTCTTTCAAATTAATCGTTTCATACTATCTTTACATTTGGGCTGTTTTCCTTTTACATGATTCTTCATTGTAAATGTAAGTAAGGTAAAGAAGCCTTTTGCAAGCCATGATGTGTAAAGGGTATATGATGCTAGCCCCATTCTTTTTAATACAAGGGCGTTCATTTGAAATCTGTTCGTGCCCACCGCACGTAATTGCGTACATTGAACATGATCATGTCATAGTCATGTGATAAGTACTGACCAATGAATAAAAGAGCACGTGCTTACTGTCCCACAATGCATAGGTTCTGTTTCTGACTGTTGAGAAAATGGCCGGGTTGATCCAAAATTTGTCCAAAGAAGCTCAAAGAGCGGTGATTCAGTTTCTTTAATTTGAAGTATGTCGACCAGTGGACATTCATCAAAGAATGCAGGCAGCGTACGGTAACAAATGTGTGTCGAAGACAACAGTGACAGACTGGGCACGAATGTTTCAGAAAGGACGTCAGTTCACGACAGATCTTCGACGGCCGGGTCAAGCGCATATTGTTGCAACAGAAAAAACCATCGCCAAAATTGATGCAGCAGTACAGATGAATCGTTGTCGAAGCATAAGTTCGTTAGCAAAAGAATTTGATGTCAATTGGGACAATTAAAAGGTCGTTCGTAAGAAACTGCAATATCGGAAGGTGTGTTCACAGTGGGTACCACGGATGTTGACCGACCACCAAAAAGAGGAACGCATGGGATGGTGTTTGAACCACTTGCTGCGTTACAGAGTGGAGGGTGATGCATTTCTCTTCCGCATAGTGGCAGGCGATGAATCATGGTGTCACCACTTTGAGCCGAGCAGCAAAAGAGAGAGCATGCAATGGAAGCATGCTGGATCACCAAAAGCCAAAAAATTCAAGTTACAAGTTTCCGCTGGTAAGGTTATGCTGAGCGTATTATTTTACCATGAAAGGCTATTGTGGGCCGACTTTAAAGAACCTGGTGTCAACATCAACTCTACCCACTACTTGCAAACACTAGACAAGCTGCAAAAAGCCATCAATTGTAAACGACCCGCCATGCTTTCTCGCGATGTGATTTTGTTGCTCGATATTGCTTGTCCGCATGTCGCAAAGATTGTGCAGGAAGCATTAGCAAGGAAGAAGCGGGAAATTCTGCAACATCCAGCTTATAGTCCTGATTTGTCACCATGTGATTTTCATTTGTTCGGACCTCTAAAAAAAATCTCTCAAGGGGCAACGATTTCACACAGATGCAGACGTAATCCAACTGACCGGTAAACACTTTGTTCAGTGAGCAACCACAATCTTTTTTTTTGCGGATGGCATTTGCCACCTACCTAAGCAATGGGATGCTTGCCTGAATGCCTACATCGACTTCTTCTGACCAACCCATGGTGCATAATTCATTCAAAATGAATGCTTTGTTTAATTCTACCACACCTGTTAATGTTTCTTTCATGCTTTTGTAATAAAGCCATTGGAACGAGTTTCAAATGAACGTCCCTAATAGATCAATTGGCACTTGATAGGTGATTGAGTCAATATCACCCTGGCCGCCTTTATTCCCCAGGACAATTCCTGGTGTCCATTTTAGGCTGTCAACCAGGTAATCCAGGTACATTTTAAAGTAATTCCTCGCGGTGATTCAAGTTCTTTATGGTTTCATCATCGTCATCATCAAGTGCCTTGCCAGCTGGCGTGGGCATTTGAAAAAAACACACAGATATAACTACATTTAAAGTTAAAAGTTAGTTGCATATCCTTTACTGGACGTCACAGTCAACCCCAGCATTTTTTAGCTGTTTGTGATCTCTTGGCAAGTTTACATTCAGTAGTTTGCCATTGCTTTCTGAACAACTGGCATCCATACCATTTTATAAAAAACCCAACACAAGGTGGTCTGCTGCCAAATTGCCCGCAGCTGTGTTTCGACCGTGGGTATGTGGGATTACGAACTGCATCCGTAACCCCTTCACCATGAAGCCAGAATAACTACATTAGAAGCTACAACAAAGTCATTTAGTTTTGATAATCCTATTACTTCTAATTTGTTATTATAGAATTGCTGAACATTTTGAGTAAAGTGTGTTTATTTGTTTCTGCTGTCCTCAGGCCATCCCATATTTTGCTATCACTTGGCATACCTGACACTGTGGCCTGGAGAGCCCTGAGAATATCCGTGGGAAGGGAGACTACAAAAGAGGACATTGATTTGGCAGTGCAGGAGTTGAAATCAGTGCTTGATGCATGTCATCACTCTTGATGAGGCTTATGAAACATCTGTCTAGAAACCACAGACATGTTAGTGTTTAGTTCATTTCATTGTTTTGTTCCTTTGTTTATTACATTTTACGGTTTAGTTCATGTTAAGTTACTGTTTAGTGATGGTTCTGTCACCCTGCTACTGAGTTTAGCGTGCGTGGTGCAATACTGTGAGCTGTGAATTTTGTGTGGAGTGCTTTTACATCTGTCTGCAGTTAATTGTAGCGTGAATTGCATGTTCAGGAAAATGGTGGCCGTCCAGTCGCTGAACTAACTGGGTTGCCTTATGCAGTAATGTGTGGCTGCTGGTTTTCTAGTGACTGCTGCTTCCATTAACAATGAATTCTATTTTTCATGGCGGATTTTTTGTGTTGGCATTCTGGCAGCGGCATTATGCATAGTATACCTGTGCATTGGTTTGTCGATACTACTGTCTGTTACAATTTTCACATGGGGCAGTGAGGAGCATTTTATGTGATATCACTGGCACAGGAACGGAGCATAATGGGAGAAACCCTATGCCGTGAAGTTGGAACAGCGACTAACTAACTAACTGTTTAATCTGTTTTAGTATTTATGTAATTTCATTGTTTGGTTTATATGTAAGAAAATATGGAAATGTGTAGAACCTGCTCTGCTGTATGGCAGTGAATCTTGGAATGCAAACGAACAAATTAAGGAGAGCTTGGAGGAACAGTGATATGGTTTCTGAAGCAAATGTGAATACCTCTGACTACCGGAGTAATTAACAATTGCTTGGAAAAGGCTAATGGAAGTAGAAAATTATATGTAACTATAAGAAAGTAGAAAATTATATGTAACTATAAGAAAGTAGAACATTATATACAACTATAAGAAAGTAGAACATTATATACAACTATAAGAAAGTAGAACATTATATACAACTATAAGAAAGCAGAACATTATGTACAACTATAAGAAAGTAGAACATTATATATTATACAACTATAAGAAAGTAGAACATTATATACAACTATAAGAAAGTAGAACATTATATACAACTATAAGAAAGTAGAACATTATATACAACTATAAGAAAGTAGAACATTATATACAACTATAAGACAGAACATTATATACAACTATAAAACAGAGACAGATAGCTTTATTTGGTTATATGATGAGAAGAGAGACATTTGCTAACTTCATGACAACAGGAAGGATCGGCAGTAGAAAAGGCAGACAGAGAAATTATGCTAGATACCCTAAAATGTTTGAATGGAAGAATGGCATCTTTCACATCTTGGTATGACAATAGTAGCAGTATAGACAGACAGGATAGATCAAAGACTAGGCATATAGAGAAGTACTGCTACAACAGTAATATGTCAACAGGTGCTCTAGGTTAGTTACAATAAAGTTAGAAGAGCATGAAATCATGCATTGGGCAGGGCGAGGTCACTTGTGAAACAATGTTCAATGTGTGACCCCTGCATGATATCCACCCTTCCAGAGGCAGGGTGGCTGTCAGGTAGACACAGTAGTGATGAAGTAGTGGGACAGTTGCAGTCAGTGGTGAACACATGGCTTGAAGCTGGCATACTGGTTCGGGTACATAAAAGGACATCTTCTGATGATGAGAAGCCTCCTGTGGAGCTCCATGGTGGAGTTTATACTACTTTAAGAATGATCTTGACTGCAGCAGGATATGACAAAATTAAATGAAAAAGTATCCTACAGTCCTGCGGAGTAGAGACAAGCACAAACACTTGTACATACCTCATCAATTGATTGTAATGCTTAGTTGAGTTTATTATCGAGTTGATATTTTTGTTTAGTTGAGTTTAATATTTAGTTGATATTAATTGTTTAAGTGAAATGTAAGGGCTCCTTTTATATGCCTTATGGCTGATTTTATTGATAATAGACTACAATGGCTGGGGAATATAGAAAGAATGGAAGATAATAGGGAAACAAAACTCGCTTACACTCAGGAAATAAATGACCGTAGACCCCGAGGTAGACCAAGAAGACGGTGGAGAGATAATATATATACAGACCTACAAGCACTTGGAATCAACGACTGGCAAGAGAGGGTCAACCAGAGAGACGAATGGAGACGGATTGTATCTGCAGCAAAGAATCTCAATGGCTCGGAACGCTGAAGAAGAAGAAGGCTGATTGGGCATATTGTGCTAGACCCATGTTATTATTGACCAATTAGTACTCAGTGAGTGATGTGGTCAGTATTATGTCGGCTGGCTTTACTTCCAAAGACTACATGTTTTAGTATTAATGTTTAGTTGAGTTTAATATTTAGTTGATTTTGATGTTTAGTTGAGTTTAATGTTTATTAGATTTTAATGTTTAGTTGAGTTTAATATTTAGTGGATTTTAATATTTAGTTGATTTTAATATTTCGTTAATTTTAATGTTTAGTTGATTGTAATGTTTATTTGTGAATAGCATTTATATAAGACATTGAAAAATACCAACGGTTCATTATGAACCAGAAATCTGGAGCAAAACAAACCAGAATTGTATACTTGTGTAGCCCTTGGTGAGCTTGTATTGACACTGTTACTACATGTGAAGTGAAGCAGCCACTGTTACTGTCTGGAATAAGCGACTGAGAGAGCAGCGCAAGCAACTATCTGGGCTGTAAGAGAAGGAAGAACAAAGAATGATTTAACCTGGCTATTCCATCCTGTAGATTGCTATAGCTGTATCCCCCAACCAGCCATGATCAAGATGTATGATCAGTGTGAAGAAAGTTGCGAGGAGTGTAATTTGCTGAATTTTCTCCTTTCACTGCATCTTGTCAGGTGCATACTGCAGAGTTATATATCATATGAAATGGTTAAATGGATAATACTTCAGTTGAAACAATTAAAACACATAGTCACGGGAAAGATAACCTGATCAAAAAATGCCTGAAGAAGTCGGATGTGTCGGCCGAAAGGTGCAAATATCGCAGCTCTGCTGTAAACAGGCACAACGCAGTTACGTCTAAAACAACATTCCGGACGAACGCGGCAGAAGAAGAAGAAGAAATAGTCACAGGTATTGTTTGAATGTAGAACGTCTGTCATCCCCACAATTTATATGATATATAACTCTGCAGTATGCACATGACGAGATGCAGAAAAATACGCCAGGCAATAAATCATGCATTATATTGTTTGTGGCCTCTGTGTTTAAATTCACTAAGGGAATACATTGTTTTGTATTACCTCCTTTCACCAAGTGGAATCTTCATGGAACTTCCGCCTGGAATTTTAGAGCTGTGTATGATGCATATGTTAGTGAGAACATGCAAGAAGCCATAGGAGACGACAAAGAATTGAAGGGTTTGCATGAGTGGGTTGAGGGCGTTTGTTCCATTAGGAGATAAAAGACAGAAGGAGAAGTTGGGAAGAAACAAACAAACATGTTGCCTAGTTAGCAAAATAACAAACACTAGCCATTCTGCTTCATACTACATAGTGTCTTTGGTTTATGTTTTATATATATAAAATAGCAACATCTATGGTAAGGAGATTAATATATTTAATATGTGTCATGAAATATGTTATGCACAGTTGGCAGTAAATAAAGGAGAGTAATGTACTCTTTAACATGGGGATATACAGGGTTACAAGAACAACTTTCTAGAACCACACAATTAATTTTGCTCATGAATATAATGAATTACGTCATATTCTAGTGGCAGTGTTTACAACAATTATACCTAATTAAAAAGACATTATGCATTACAGAAAACTTTATTCTTATTTCTTTTTTCCTAGATCATCATCACCATCATCATTTTCTGTAATCCTAAACATGGGTCGTAGGTGTGTCACAGTGAAGCATTAGCACTCTCCGAGTACTCCACTACAATCTCTGTTCTCAGCAGTGAATATAAGTGATGTTACATTGCGTCAAGTCCACTCTTTAATTTAATCAGTCCAGGACTTTCTTTGCTTTCCACTTCTCCGTTAGCCATCAACTATTTCCTGGCGTATTTCCTTAGAGATGGTGTCATACCATGTGACATGCTTAAACCAGGCAGGCTTTCGCTATTCCACAACTGATAACAGTGGATCTTGATGACCTTCATGTGTATTTATCTGGTCTCAAGTCTGAGAATGGAGGTGGAGGCGGTTACTGCAGCTTTCTGCTGGTTGGAAAACATAATGTACGAAGGGGAGTCAATAAGTAAGTCACACAGTTCTGTGGGATGGCAGGTAAATGTAGTTGGTGTTTTCTACAGCAACATCGAACTTTTATATTCCCGTTCATCAGGTGGCGCTAGGTGTCTCATGCGCAGCTCATAAACAAAATGGCGACTGTACTGACATTCCAAATTTACCCTTATAAAGCGCACAATTGCTGTCTTTCTAACATTCAATAACAGTAATTTGTTGTCCTAGTTGTTATTATTTCTTTTTTATGATTATTATTATTTAGCGTTCATTCGCTTGGAACTCAAGTGTAGTCTACACACGTGTTGCTACTTCTAGTGCACTGGACTGATTTTTGTGTGGGGATTAGCTTTGTTTATTTCCAGTGAACCTCGTCATCAGATGAACCCACTCCGACTTCTGAGGTGTTTGTAATATACATCCCCCATGAAAAAGACGAGGAACCAACATTTTAATCGGTGTAGGGTTGAACCCGCTAACTCGGCATTAGCACAGCGGAAGTTTAATATCCAGCGATCTTATCTATTCGGCTATGCTGATCTCCATTGTTATTATAATATAATATTGTTACATTGCACAATACATAATGAGGTGATGAAGACGCTTGAGGGAAATACATGTATGGGGCATATCAACATATAGTGGTGGATAGAGAAATTAGCAATGTGTGAGAAAATACTAGACAAGAGACACAAAGGAAATGCAAGAACAGTGTGGAAAGCTTAATCAGATGCTCAACAAATAACGCTTCAGAGGTCACAAAGTGTGAGAAATGTATGGTTTTTTCCCCCTGGCCGTGAGGGGGAATAAATCGGCTGATAGGCTGGCAGAGAATGCAACTCTTCTTGGTAGATTACTTATGGACAAGGGGGAGGTGGTCGTGGGACCATCTGAAGAAGATGGGGGAACAGATTAAGAACCCGTATGTGGAAAGGATGAGATTGCGGGGGATCGGCAGGGTTTCTGGTAGAAACTCAAAACTGAGAGGGAAGACCAGGAAAACTTTAAAGCAGAAAGTAGTGGGAACGATTAGTAGTATGACTCCTCGCTGGCTGTTGAACGACGGGACGGTGTGCGTATGGAAATATCCTGTGTGCAGTAATGTTAATGTCAGTTCTTAGCTCAACTCAACTCAATAAATAACAATAAAATCAGCACCAATTTTTAAAACAAAAATTCTCGAATATTGACAATTAGAGGGTCATCATTTGCAATTCCTACTATAGTCTGAGCAACTGGAGATGTCTCATAAATAACTCACTAGACCCTGACCCCAACCTGTACAGCTGTCTCCATGAATATATGTGTGAATGTTTCCGTTAATCACACCATTTTGTGAACAAGAATCATCACTATAGCTATTATTGTTTTCTGATAAATGAGAGTGGCCACTGCAATTCTGGCGGTTGCCTGGTTTCTGAGAAATACCGTTGCATTCCGCCTGGTTTTTTCGTAACATTTGAGAGTTACTGGTGATGTCCAGATTCTTATCGTATATCTCGGAATTGCCGCTAGGGTTTTGTTGGTTCCCTGATATCTGAGAATGGCTGGCAGAGTTCGGTTGGTTCTCTGATATCTGAGAATGGCCGGTAGAGTTCAGTTGGTTCTCTGATATATGTGAATGACCGGCAGCGTTATGTTGGTTGCCTGACATCTGAGAATGGCTGGAAGAGTTATGTTGGTTCCCTGATAACTGTGAATGGCCGGCGGAGTTCAGTTGGTTCCCTGATATCTGAGAATGGTTGACAGAGTTCTGATGATTTTCAGACTTTTGACAATGGCCGGTAGAGTTCCGATGGTTCCCTGACATCTGAGAATAGTCGGAAGAGTTCTGTTGGTTCCCTGATGTCTGAGAGTGGTCTGCAGAGTTTCGATGGTTCCCTGATATCTGAGAATGACCGGTAGAGTTCCGATGATTCCCTGATGTCTGATAATTGCCGGTAGAATTACGATGGTTCCCTGATGTCTGAGAGTGGTCTGCAGAGTTTCGATGGTTCCCTGATATCTGAGAATGACCGGTAGAGTTCCGATGATTCCCTGATGTCTGATAATTGCCGGTAGAATTACGATGGTCCCCTGATGTCTGAGAATGGCCGGTAGAATTCCGATGGTTCCTTGACGTCTGAGAATGGCCGGTAGAATTCAGATGGTTCCCTGATGTTTGAGAATGGCCGGTAGAGTTCCGATGGTTCCCTGATGTCTGAGAATGGCCGGTAGAGTTTCGATGGTTTCCAGACATTTGAGAATGGTCGGTAGAATTCCTATGCTTTCCTGGCATCTGAGAATGACTGGTTGAGTTGCGATGGTTCCTTGGCATCTGAGAATAACTGTTGTCATCCTGACATGTGTCGTCTGTACGAGAAAAGTCACTGCTACAATCACCACTGCTGCAGCTCGCATCATGCCTGGAGTCCTCACTAGCAGTGAACACATTGATAGCACTATTGCCAACAGCCAAGTTAGTTACTTCGCCCACGTTAAGATCCTGAGCGTTGATTTTGGTCTGATTTTCCACATACGTAACGTGGACAGACACTCTGTGAATATCAAATTGTATAATTTCATTATACGGTAAAACAATTTACAACATACGATGGTAATAATATTCAACACCAAACTTAGAATATTTAATTCTAACATCAAATTAGTACCACTCTATGGACCAGAAACAAGGACTAAAATTATTACCAATAAACTACAAGTATTCATAATTTTTTGAACGGGCAGAATAGATGGATATACAGAAGAATATATCGAAGTTCAAGGAAACAACAGCAATCAAATACATAGGTTCTAGAAAATTTGGGAATGAAATTAGAGTTGATGAAAGTAATAAAAACAGAGGCAAGTGAAATATTTCCGCAACTTTAAAAGGCATGACACTCTTATAAAGACCATAATGGAGGATAAGGTTGAAAACATGCCAGAAAGTAGTAGACAATGATACCAGTGGGAAGATAACACCAAGAGACGGACGAACAGCAAAATATGCAATCATGGCCTGAGATAGTGTTGGTGATCTATTGCGACGACACGTGATATATATATACTTTCGCCATGGTGATTCTTGTTCCAATCTCTTCAAGACATCTCCCATCAGTTGTTATGACTGTTCCGAGATAAGTGTACCGATTCACTTGTTCAAGTGTTCAAGAATACTGTATTCCCATATACTTGTATATTACATTGTGGTATTTCCTTCTTCCTAGTGACGACCCTAATCTGTGTCGTCTTACATCTCATCTCATCTCATCTCATCTCATCATGTTCCTCTTGTATCTTGCGGTGTCGCGGTGAAGTATAAACATCGTGAGAGTGCCCGATTATGGGCTTCATATATCGATATTCCCATGGACTCTGCTATTCCCTCCGTCCAACGTTTACGTGGTCGGCCTCTTCCTCTGCTTCCATCTGGTCTGTACATCATTGCTTGTTGTGGTATGTTGTTGACTGGTAACCTACTTGCATGGCCAAACCATTTGACTTGCTGCTTTCTAATAAAATCTAGTGCTGCTTTAACCCCCACTTTAGTCCTGATTTCTTCATTTCTGGTCTGATCTCTTCTTGATACGTTGAGCATTCTTCTCAGGAACCTCATGTCTGTTGTTGTGATTTTTCTTTTCTCTTTTTCTGTCATTGTTCAGGTTTGGCATTGGTAGCATAGAGTTGGTAGGAATATTGTGTTGTAAAGTGGTTTCTTAGTAGTTATTGATACATGTTTGTTCTTTAGTATTGTTGCCATTTGTCCAATGAGTTGATTTGCCTTATTGCACCTATTCTCGATCTCGTCTTCTGATCTGCCATTTGATGATATTATACTTCCTAGGTAACTTGAAACTCTGTACTTGTTTCAAGGGATGTTCGTCTAGGTGAATTGTTGTTGTTTGTTCTTCTTTAGTTATAGTCATTACCTCTGTTTTACTTGTGCTAATTTTCATGTTATGTTCCCTACACATTTCGTTTAGACTATTCATGTGGTCTTGTAGTTCAGCTTCTGATTTTGCTATCAGTGCTTGGTCGTCCGCAAACAGGAGTTCTCTAATGGTTAGATTTGCAGATGGTTCTTCTTCTGTGTTCTCGTCGTCTTACAATTTAATCCCAATCCTAGTTCACTGTGTGCAACAACCGCATCTACTAAATGTTGCAAATCCTGCTCATTGTCTGCAGTAATTACTGTGTCATCCGCATATCTAATAGTATTGATGTTATGTCACCCCAATAGTGATTCCTCTAATATCTTCTACATTTCTGAAAATATTCTTTCACAGTAAAAGGGAAAAAAATGGTGTGGTAGACACATTCCTGCCGCATTATCTCTTAATATGCTGATATTGACCTACGTCATTATCAATACTTATGGCAGCTTGTTGTTTCCAATATATGTTTTTTACAAGTCTAAGGTTTTTCCCATCAATTTGTAGATCTGCAAGCATCTTTATCATGTTGAGATGTCTTACTTTATCTAAAGCCTTTGTGTATTCACTAAAGCAAAGATGAAGGGTTTTGTTTACTTCTATATAACGTTCAATTAATGTTCTCAGTATATACACAGCATTTACTGTACTCTTGCCTTCTACAAACCCACATTGTTTTTCTCCTATTCCGGGTTGTATTTTTTCCTAGCTCTTTGCATGACAATTTTTAGCAAAATCTTCATTATGTGGCACATTATATTAATTGTTCAATGTTGATCACATTCCAAGGCACCTGATTTCTTCGGAATTGCAATAAATATAAAATTACATAATTCAGGAGCTATATCTCCAGTATCATATATTGTGTTCAGCAGTCTGGTGACCTGGTCTATTCCATATTCTTATAAGGCATTGATCATTTCTGTTGTGATGTTGTCTGGACCCGGAGTCTTGCCAGTTTTCATATGGTTAAGAGCATTCTGAACTTCCATCTTCAAAATTGATGGTCATTCATTATTATTCCGAATATCTCACTTCTTCTCTTGTATCACCATAAAGGTGTCTCACATAATATTACCACGCACGTAAAATCTGATCTTTTTCGATTATGATTTGCTATCTTTGGATTTTAGGCAGCCCGTTGATATGTGTGTTCTTTTATTAGTGATGTCATTAATTCTTTTGTGCATTGATTTGGTATTCCGGGTGTTGTGTTGGTTTTCAATTTCACTGCAATTTTCGTCAAGCCATGCTTCTTTTTCCTCTTTGCACGGTTTTCTAATTTTCTAGTGAATATCTTCATATTTTTCAAGGTTATTTTCGTTATTTCTTCATGTTTCCATGGATTTTAAGATGTCTTCCGTCATACATTTTTACATTTCTTAAGATGTCTTCCGTCATTCATTTCTTACACCTCGTCATCTTCATTTTTTGGGATAGTTGTTTCTGCGGCTTGGTTGTCTGATTTCTTTGATATTGCCAATTGGTCGCTGACATCTTGAAATAATATTTCTATTTCGGACAATGCATCAAATCTGTTCTTTACCTCTACGTTGAATTTATTTGTTCTCCTCATTCTTCATTGTACGTAGATCAAATTGTGTGTTTCTTGGTGTATATGTAACCTTCTTCAATTGTATATGTATATCGCGTATGATTAATCTATGGTCGCTGCAAAAGTCTGTGCATGGTATAGTTTTTGCGAATTTTAAGGCATTTCAAAATCTTCTGTTGATAAGAATGTAATAATTCTTATTCCTGATCGTATGGACCTCTTCACCTCCATAATCTTCTTAGGTGATGTTGATACCAGGTGTTTCCAATAATCATATCATGCTCTTTTACCCACTGTACAAGTCTGCAACCTCTTTCATTCTGTTCCCCTAGTCCATACTTGCCTACTATGCATCCATCCTGTTGATTTCCTACTTTAGCATTAAAGTCACCCATTATGATATTTAATTCTGAATGCTTGCATTTCTTGAAGGCATTCTCCAAATCATTATAAAATTCTTCGGTGATGTCATCAATGTTGTCTGTTGTTTGTGCATTAACTTGTATGATGTTGATATCGAAAGATCTTCCACTCAGTTTTAATTGTAATATTCTGTCTGACACAGTCCAATATCCTTTGATCGATATTGATCTCTCTATATCCATTATAGCTTCTTCCTGGCCTAGAGGTTAGCGACTTTTCTCCGTAATCTCGTATAGTCTGGTAAGTGAAGACGGTGAGAATCAGCAGTGGTTCGAATCGCGTCGGTAACATACGGGGTATGTGAGCCGTGCGCTCAGAAAGCAATGGCAAACTACTGAGCGTAATTTTGCCAAGACATCAACAATCAGCTGAAAGATGCTGATGTTGACAGCGATGTCCTGTAAAGGATATGCAAAACATTTTATATCCATTATGCCGGTCTCTCTGGCCGATGGGTTACACGACTTTCTCCGTAATCCCGTTTATTCACGCAGGGTCTCGCAGCGCGCGAGAATTGGAAGCTGTTCTACCCGCGTTGGTGACTTGCGGGATAAATGAGCCGGCCGCTCAGAAAGCAATGGCAAACTACTGAGCATAATCTTGCCAAGAAATCAACAATCAGCTGAACGATGCTGATGTTGACAGCGATGTCCTGTAAAGGATGCGGGAAAAAAATATCCATTATAATTGCCACCTCTCGTTGTTTCTTCTCCACCAGAATGGAATATGTTACATATTCCTCAGATGTTACATTGCCCATTCCTTTCCATCTGGTCTCACATATCCATTGGCACCTTGCCGTTTTGACAGGCGATAGTTTGTGCTTCAAAAAGGTATAATAACTACAACCCATGGCGGTAGCGAGTGTGGCTGATAAGGCCAATTCGCGCTGTAAATGTTCGTCCACGGTAGATGCATGTGAACACGTGGTCATTTCCACCATCATGCAACCTCTACATAGCACAAAACCTGGGTTGAACTGTAGAGACCATGTGTTGCACATGCAGCATGATCCCTCTCTCGGCCTGCCTAGTTTACTCCAGAGGAATGGTAACACCCCTACATCTGGAACAAGACAAGCTGCAGAAGCTGCCGGATCTGCAAAGCAATGGTCTAACTGTCCGCCTGTCGGAGCTTCGATCCTAGACCAGCTGCCAACAGTTTGTCTTTAGGTTGCATTTCCTCGCACCAGGAGGAGGCCTGTACTCTCCTAATTACGCTCTTCCGCCCGAAGCCGTTGGCACAATGTGGGTGTCGGGTTTGGCAAGAGCCGCCTAACGTTCGGCGCTAACAGAAAGCAGGTAGTACCGTCTGCTGTCATTACGGTAGCTCAGTCATATCTGACGAAAACGTGACACCATCTCACATATACCTAACATGTTAACATTAATTCCAAATTCCCACTTTAAATGATGGTGATCCTTTGCACTCAATCGCTTGCTGACGGTCTGGTGTCACCTGACTTCATGACTACCTCTACCGGCGAGGCTGATCCTATATTTTCGATGACATTGCAAAACAATATTTTCTTGGCATCTGTAAAACGAGTAGTTTGCCATTGCTTTCTTTCTTAGCAGTGATCATATTGGTCGATGACCGTAGCCATTGCATCCCCCCTTCCCCCCCCCCCCCCCCCCACACAAAAAAAATAAAAAATAAAAATAAAGAGATCAACTGTCTTAAGTCGTAACACTATAACTATCTGACGGCTGCTATTCAACTACATCACCACATGCACGGATGGTTTCAAGTAACCCTGATCGGGTGGGGGAAGGGAGCGTGGGAGTTTGGGGGGGGGGGGGGCTAAACGGGTAGCTAAACGGGTACTCCACTTTCTCCAAGGCTACGGCTAGCGGAGGGAAGGAGGCACATCCTTTATCCTTTGATAGGGGATATCCCTATTCCTAACATACAACAGCATTATAAGTAGACAACAGTAGACACACAACAGCATCAGTTCGGAACTTACTGGAGGTTGACGTGGCCTCTGTTGCTGCCAGTCAGGTCTGTAGGGCCAGCTAGATCCGGTGATGAGATTGTTGTCGTCACCATTTGAATGGCGCCTCCAGAGTCAGGAATGGCTAACGTATTGGGTTTCCCAGCGGTAGGTGTGTTTCCCGCTCTGTGGGAACAGTTTATTCTGGTTGCAGCGGAATCCTGGTTTTCTGTAGGTTGCACGGTTGGTGATGCTGTTTGTGACGGTAATGCTGATGGTACTTTGGCGTCTGTCTGAACGGCGGATGTGGGCCTAGTGTTCTGAGCTGTGGAAAGTGATCAGTATTTGACAAATCTTGAGAAAGGGATATGCAACGTGTGCACTAGTTGCATACCCTTTCCTTGACGTAGCAGCCAACTCCAGCGTTGTTTTGCTGTTTGCGATATTTGGGCATGTTTACGTTCGGTAGCTGTCATTGCTTTCTGAACGACCGGCACTCATACCATTGTATGAAAACCAACGCAAGGCGCACTGCTTCCAAATCGCCCACAACTGTGCTTCAAACGTGGTATGTGGGATTACGAATTGCGTCCGTAACGCCTTCGCCACAGAGCAGGACCTAGACAAACCTTAAAACGGTTATAAATGACATGTGTATTAAGCAAAGCGATAGATAACAATTGATATAGAAAGCGATAGAAAGTGATAGGTAACATTTCTATTAGGCGAACATTTAGAAAGTGATAGACAAGATTTGTATTGGGCAAACCTTTAGAAGGTGATAGGTAAGATTTGTATTAGGCAAACCTTTAGAAGGTGATAGGTAAGATTTGCATTGGGCAAGCCTTTAGAAAGTGATAGGTAAGATTTGTATTAGGCAAAGCTTTAGAATGTGATAGGTAAGATTTGTGTTAGGCAAACCGTTAGAAGGTGATAGGTAAGATTTGTATTAGGCAAACATTTAGAAAGTGATATGTAGGATTTGTATTGGGAAAGCCTTTAGAAAGTGATAGGTAAGATTTGTATTACGCAAACCATTAGAAAGTGATAGGTAAGATTTGTATTTGGCAAACCATTAGAAAGTGATAGGTAAGACTTGTATTGGGCAAAGCAAAGCTTTAGAAGGTGATAGGTAAGATTTGTATTAGGCACACATTTAGACGGTGATAGGTAAGATTTATATTAGGCAAACCGTGACAAAAAGTCAGCCCTATAATTTGAGGATCTACAGACGTGTATCGAGGATGGGTAGAATTGGGGAACATATAAAGTATCGTGTACTTATGGTGAGGTCAGCATGGCTGAATAGATAACAGCTCTCGCTCTTAAACTTCCGGTGTGCTGGTGCCGAGGTAGCGGTTCAACCCCTACATGGGTCAGTTGGTCAAAAACGTTGACTTTTCGTCCTTGAATTTAGGGTGTAAATTACAAGTATCTCAGAAGTCGGAGTTGGTTTGGCTGATGGTGTCGGAAACTGGTAATAGCAAATGCTAATCCACACGAAAAACATCATCCCACTGCTCTAGAATTAGTAGTACGTATATGGACTACGCTTGATGTCAAAGCGAGCGAACGTTAAAAAAAAATATGCTCTATTTCTGTTGTCGCAGGCAGTAGTAGCTTGATTTCGTTCCACTGTATGGGATTGTGCTTGAACATGATACAGTTTGACAGTTTGGGTGTGAAGGAGTACAAGCGATAAAAGACAGAAATAGTTAATATGTCTCATGCAAAATCATTACAACTTCTGAAGTACTTGTAAGTTACGTCCGCAAGTCAAGGACGAGAAGTCAACAGTTAAGTTAAACGGACCCGTGTAAGGATTGAACCCACAACGTCGCTTTGACCAGAGGCAGTTAGTGCACTAGTGCGTTAAACTGAGCGACTACACCGACCTCCTCGACTATCTTTGCACATGTCTTTGATGAAGCTGGATTGATGGATGCATGCATGCATGGATGCATGGATGGATGCATGGATGCATGGATGGATGCATGGAGGGAGGGAGGGAGGGACGGACCGACAGACAGACAGATCGTCCTAAAGAACAAACGTATTTAATTTTCAAACCGTCATAAATTGGGCACGCAGGCCCGTCTTGCATTCAGCCCTTCCAGCGCTGTTATCGAAGGCATGGTTCCTGGAAGCAGTAGCCGGGGTAGACCAACACGAATATGGACACATACAATTAAAGACACCTTGAACATGAGGGCGAATGAGGCTAAAGAAGTGATAACTGATCGAAAAACTTTGGCCCGCAGCGATTGGAATGACGTTTCGCAAAAGACACGCTTCATGGGGATGATTTGTTTCCAGTAGATATTTTGTAATATTATTTTGAAATTTGTCCCATCAGTTATCAAATCTTCAATCATTTCAATAATTAATAATGTTTCACTTTATAAAAATGATTTTGTGCAATCTATAAAGTGTACGTCAAGCCTATTTATATCCCAATTACTTTTTGTATTAGCGCTCGTTGCATATTTTATTGGCAGCATGCTACGGTGCATATTGAAAACAATATGAAATGTAAATGTGCTAAATGCGCAATCACATGTGAATACCTGGCCTACATAGATACGATGCCTAGCATTCGTCACTCGAGGCACGGAGCCAGTCAAGCAGATCCAGAGATTGGAAGAACTATTTTGATAGAAGAAAATATATATGTTTCATTTTCATCATACGCGGGGAAGTCAATAAGTAAGTCACAAATGTCTGTAGAAAAATAACTAAATATGACAACAACTTGAAACTAGTTTATTTTTTATACATACATTGTTCCTTTATTTCTCAACACAATTTCCACCAACATTGATGCACGTATCCCATTGTTTTATAAGTCCCCAGAACCGGCTACATAGCTAATACACTAATACCACTGCTCTGTTTTCTAAACCACGTTTTCACGTCACATTCAACCTCGACGTCATTCGCGAAATGTCTCTCGCCAAGGTGGGTTTTCTGTGGACCAAAAGGTGGAAATCGCTAGGGGCTAAGTCAGGGTTGTAAGGTGGATGTTCCAGAACTTCTCACCTTAGTTGGTTAATTTTTTCCTGAGTTAATAGAGCCGTATGTAGTTTGGCATTGTCATGAAGAAGAAACACGCCTCTAGTCCTGGACGATTTCTTCGAATTGCATCATGAAGCATCGGTAGAACTTCACGGTACGATTCAAATTTCACATTGTCACCTATCTTCTTGAAATTGATTAAAAGCACTCCTTGACAATCCCAGAACACTGTCAGCATAACCTTCCCTGCTGATGGTGTAACCTTGAATTTTTGGACACAAGGCGAAGAAGGATGTTTCCATTGCATTGAAGCACGCTTTGATTCGAGCTGGTAGTCAGCATAAGCCGTCTCTCTGGCCGAGGGGTTACACCACTTTCTCCGTAATCCCGTTTATCACGCAGAGTCTCGTGGCGGGCGAGAACTGGAAACGGTTCGTCCCCCGCTGGTGACTTGCGGGATAACTGAGCCAACCGCTCAGAAAGCAATGGCAAACTACTGAGCGTAATCATGCCAAGAAATCAACAGACAGCTGAAATATGCTGCTGTTGACAGCGATGTCCTGTAAAAGGATATGCGAATTAAAAAAAAAAAAAAAATCAGCATAAACAGGAAGCATTTCCTTATGAATGTCCTTTGCAGGCGGTCCGTTTACCCAAAAAAAACGCACAACCGCATGTTGCTCTTTGGTTGTACACTTCGTAAGTACAGTCGCCATTTTGGTTATGCGCTGCGCATGCGCATGAGACACCTAGCACCACCTGATGAACGGGAATATAAAGTTTGATGTTGCTGTCACCTAATCACACCTGTAGAAAACACCAACTACATTTACCTGCCATCCCACAGAACTGTGTGACTTAATTATTGACTGGCGTCGTGTATATGCATGCAGCAATGGCAAACTACATTCTTTACATATGCCTGGATTATTCATTTTTAGTTTAATAGAGTAGAGAACTTGGTAAAAACTGACAAGATTGAGGGGAGAAGAACAAGGGAAAGACAGAGAAGTAAATATTTGGATGGCTTGGCCACGTGGCATGGTCGAGACTACGGAGCTGATCCAGGACTATGATGATCGTGGGAGATGGCGAAACATGACCGCCCACGCTTATCAGCATGGCACATGATGAATGAAGTTAAAACTATGTATTTCCTCAGTGAATTTAAACACACACGCCCACAATAAAATAGTGCACGATTTCTTGCCTGGCATGTTTCGTCAGTGTTAAACTGCCGTGGGTATAACGTTCTACACATTCGCACAATATCAGCGATGACATACATCATATTTCAGCCAAAGTATCCTTAATGTTTTCACGTAACATGATACATAACTCTGTAGTATGCACCTGACGAGAGGCAGAGAAAAATATGCCAGGCTGATATTGCACTATTTTATTATTTGGCGTTCACGTTTATATACAACCTAATTGACAAATAAAAATAGAATACCTACCAGTTATGTAATTAGTAGCCCAACTCAGCCGGCCCTCCTTACACCCACTTGACCTGTCCATGCTAGCACGCCTAGGACCTATCAGCTGCAGGTAGGAAGCTATACAGTGATGTCCATATTTTTTCGCCGTCTTCTCAGGTGTGTCTCCAAACACATCCCGGACATCCAAAGAGGCGTGCCATTTGACCAGTACCTCTACGACTTTGAGCCAACCCTTTGTGGCTGCTTTATGAAGCGCTGTTTGTTTGTCCAAGTCCTGCGAATTAACAGAAGCCCCGGCTTCCACCAATCTCTCTGTAATTTCAAATGAACCTGTGTAGGCAGCTGCATGCAGTGCTGTACCTCCTAGAATGTCTGTAGCATCCAATTGAAGTTCTCTCTTTTTATTTAACAAGGCCTCCACGATCTCTTTTTTTCCATGGTATGCACTGTGATGTAACGCGGTGAAGCCTTTCTTGTCTGCAAGATCCAATCTGGCTCCGGACTCAATCAACAGTTTCGCGATCTCGATATGTCCTTTCTCAACGCTGATAATTAAAGCTGACCTCCCGAATGAGTCAGTGGCATTTAGCGGTGACATGCCTATAATCAAAACACGGACATTCTCAACGAATCCCTTACGCGCGGCATAATATAGTGCTGTGCGTCCCTTGCTGTCAGTGGCATCCGGAGAAAACCCGTTGTTGAGTAATCGAGCAACAGATGTGCTGCAACTACGGATTGCCACCCGGTGTAACTCAGTCCTACCATGTTTGTCCTTGTCTATTATGAGAGCTTTTTTACGTAGTAGAGGCTGGTCATCCATCTGTTATCTGCGTTGACAGGAACATAAAATGGAAACAACATTACAGTTATATTATAATATACAATATTGTTAATATGTTTTGTTAAATGATTCAGTACCAACCAAACAGTATATTTGGACCAAATACAATGGATGACGGGAAATGGGAAGTAGGGGTTTGTCACAGTTATTACTATCCAGTGCCGTCCACTGGGCGCTGGAACGCAAATTATTCCTCCCCACGACGCTTGACGGCAGAAGTGGAAGATGATGATGATGATGATGATGATTACTTAATTGTTGTTAATATGGTACCTCTCACGACACGTCCACCCTCCACCTTGGTTTTAAATATATATATTTGAGGCTGGCAGGTGGTTACTGGTGATTCGATTAAGGATATCTAGAGTCTACAGTTCAAGCAATTGGCCCACAAGCAAAACTTCCGAACCGACGCTCCGAAGATACTGAACACAAACGCACAGCTGCATCCGACACATTAACTTTATTCCACTGTGATGGGCAACCTACAACACATCTCGGTACTTTTGCCTTAATTCACCCCAAATAAACGGAATCCCAGGGTATGACGTCACATCCAGGAGTTCCCTGTATTGCGCCTTAGCTCGGTGCGCAATTTTATCGGTGTGCAGCAGTTGCTCTCGGCGACATCCCCCGCCCCAACTGTAACTGGCCAAATGAAATACTTGTCAACTCTTGAGACCAGCAGTATACGAAAAGAATGATGATGATCTGTCTGTACGGGAGACGCGAGGCCTTGCAGCCATGTGCGCCTTGTCTCAGCGGGAGGATGTCCTGTCGACATACATGGTGAATGTTGTCGTCGTCGGCATCTCCCATCTGTCCTGACGCTCAGTCAGCGATAGCACCATGATGACATGATTATGAGAACAGCGTCTAGCAGAATGTCAGATGCCACGATGCTGCTGCAGAAAAGGCAACGCTACTCAGGCTTGTCGTGGACAACTGCTGCCTGCTGCTGCTGCTGCCAGTTCCAGAAAACTCATGATGAGACAGACACACACACTCACACAGAAACGGTTGCCAAAGCCCAAAGAAACACTGTGGGGCAATTGAAACGCACTGACACGAACTATACCCGAACACAGAGGAGATCACCGTCAGTGCCAAATATAGCTGGTGACCCTAAATATAGCTGGTGACGTTTGTTTGGGGCGAATTAAGGCAAAAGTACCCCACATCTCCCAGCCAGCCGCGTCACATAAACTTTCGTTCCGGGAGATATTACACTGTTTCAATTTAGACGATATGTATGGTGGGTGGATCGATCGATCGATCTCTGTCTCTCTGTCTCTCTCTCTCTCTCTCTCTCTCTCTCTCTCTCTCTCTCTCTCTCTCTGTCTCTCTCTCTCTCTCTCTCTCTCTCTCTCTCTCTCTCTCTCTCTCTCTCTCTCTCTCTCTCAAATCTGTGACAGACTTGTTTGACAGACCGCTCTGCCGAAAGAAACTGACACAAATGGAATAGAATCCAGTCCAATTATATCAACCCTCTTACCGTTAAATCTTATTTAAACAAGGGCTTCAAGTGAAGACCTTGAATGCATATGTTTTTTATGGGATAATACATTCTGAAAAAGCAAAGAACAAATGTATCATTTTTCGATGAAATCACCGTTGTGTTAAATGCAAGTATCCAGCGCCGATAAAGTGCTTAGTATCTTGTAAACAAAAATTCTCTTGGTCGCGTGTGTAACTACGTAACTACTCATGCACCACCCACTGTACCTCTTCATCGGACTGAAAAGTCTGTCACAGAAATCGCGCTGTTGTGGAAATTCTTACTCCACTCATACACTTGCTGGACTGACATGCATGCATTACCATACTGGACCTTCATTAGCCGATCAATGTCTATAGGTTTCACCCCTTCACTGATAAAAAACAACGGACGGTGCATGTCAAAAGTGGGGCGACCATCTTTACACTATCCTTTTGATGTCACCGGCTCGTCTGCATCGTGATGTCACTGCTTAACACCCTTGACATCCTTAACAACAATATCGACATGTTACGGGACAATGGCCTGGTTATTGTAATTTAAATCACACTTTTAAGATTTTCATTTGAAGCCCCTTCATAAATAGCTCAGCGACTGTATCCAATTCTTCCTCATTCCTCTGGCTAGGGGACTGTTTCATTAAAAAAATGTTGCATCTTAATGTCAGCGTGTTCGATTTCGGCATGCATTTATATAATATAGTAGACGCAGTTTTTGTACACAGTGAGCAGCTGGGGTTAGAATTAAATTGTAAGAAGACACAGGTTATGGTCGTCACTAGGAAGAAAGAAGTACCACAATGTAATATACAAGTAAATGGGAATATTCTTCAACAAGTGAATCGGTACAATTATCTTGGAACAGTTATAACATCCGATGGGAGATGCACTGAAGAGATTAGAACAAGAATCGCCATGGCGAAAGTAGCCTTTTAGCAAGATGAAAAACATTCTGACCAATAAAAATATTCATTGAAACGAGAAAAAGAGTGTTGAGGGGATATATAGAGCCTGTTCTTTTATATGGATGTGAAACTTGGACAATGTGCAGTCAAGCTGAAAAACATCTGATGGCTGCAGAAATGTGGTTTCTGAGGAAAATGCAAAGAATACCATGGAGAGACAGAAAAACCAATGACCAAGTATGACAATGAAAATCCGTAAATTGATTAGAGAAATTAGACGTAGACAGTCAACATTTTTTGGACATGTTATGAGAAGAAATGGATTGGAGAACTTAGTGACAACTGGCAAGATCGAAGGGAACAGACCAAGAGGAAGACCGAGAGGAAAATACCTGGATGGCTTGGCCACATGGCATGGACGAGACAGAAACACTGAGCTGATCCACGACGCTGGTGATCGAGTGAAATGGCGAGTCATGACCGCCCACGCTTTCCGGCATGGCGCATGATTGATTGATTGATTGATTTATATAATGTTGACATTGTCACATATTTTAAAGTAACGAGATGTATTAGTTTAGTTTAGTTTAGTCAATGGATCAACATCACGGCACACTGGTGTAACTCATAAGTGCTCCGTTCTCCGTTTTTTTTTTTTTCGATTTCCAACTGCCAAGAGATTTTTTACGTGCTCAACAATACACACGGGTGTCCGATCTCACAACCCAGAGACCAGGGGAAATTTTATTACTAGAAGTCCACGTGACAAAGTCCCGGTCCTCACCGGGGCTTGAACCCGGGGCCTCCAGCACTCGAGGTGGACACCATACCTCGAGACCACGCAACCCCCCCCCCCCCCCCCCCCAACGGGATGTATTTCATGACCTTATTAAATGATATCATTATCATCATGCGCCATGCCGATAAGTGTGGGCGGTCATGTTTCGCCATCTTACACCATCACCAAAGTATCAGCTCTGTGTTCTTGTCTCGACCATACCGTGTGGCCACGCTATCTGTGTATTTACTTCTCTGCCTTCTTTTTGTTCACTTTTCCTCAATCTTGCCAGTTGTCACCAAGTTCTCCAATGTATTTCTTCTCATAACGTGTCCAAAAAAGTTCTGACTGTCTACGTCTAATTTCTCTAATCAGTTACGATTTCCATTTGTTTCTTATAGGACTTGATTTTTCAGTTTGCCCATGATATTCTTTGCATGTTTTACAGAAACCATATTTCCACAGTCATTAACTGTATTTCAATAATTGAAAATTGAAATTTTCAAAACAATAGAAATTAGATTTAAATTAAATATAAAAACCATGATCTGTCAACGAGCTACAATATGGGAAATCGCATTGTAGTACACAAGCAGTGACAGTGATAACTTTGATCCGGTTGCCATAAAGAAACGAACATTTAGGGCTGATGGGGGTTACTTTCTTGAAAAGACTTGTGCTTATATTATAACGTCTGGAACACAAAGAGTCAAAATAATTCCGCAGAATCTCAAGAAACAAAGCTAAAGATCATAATGTCGTGAATCAAACTTACCAGATTTGGGCTAACATTACATCAACTTGATATTATGAATTTCCAAACGTGACAGCAAAGGGCATATAATTCGTTTGGGCTAAACACGGAACAGGATATAATTCACTGACATCTTATGAAATATTCCATAACAGGTGTGGATTGTCCGGTTAAACGAAAACTGTACTCACTAAAACCAACCACACATAAGCCCGTTTTAGATTAAATGCTAACCACTAATCCATTCATCATTTAATGTCTTGTGACATTCCTCGAAAGAAGCTATGTGAAATGTCAGAGATTATTATACTCACTACGTCTCACGATATATAGTCCGGTTACGTACTAAGATCTACACATCAACACATTAACTACTTAACACCGTTAGAGACAATTCCCAAACAAGCGTGTATTTTTGAGTTAGCTAATACCACACTCCCTACCGTACTATCATGAACGAAGCTAACACAACCTGTGAAAATGTGATCCTTACAACAGATTTTAAACCACACTAACGTAGATAGAAATATCCGGGAACTAAATCAGCCTAAAACTGTTTTATTCAAATCCACAGTACATTCATACTGGGCGATCTGCACGTCTGGCTGACTTGGTGTTTTCCACGATGGCAGTGTGTTAGCGGGTTCAGGATGTTAGATCAGTCAAGTGGAAATATGCACACTTGCTGTTCCAAAAACGTTTGTATACAAAGGGTAAGACCGCGGCGTGCCACAATTTGCTATCCCCTGAGTGGAACACTTGACTACGCACTTTTGTATTGTCAGTAACTGTGATAAGAAAAATCATGCCAAGGATTCATCATCATCATGTACCATGTCAATAAGCATTGGCGGTCGCTTTTCGCCATCTCACTCGATCACCGGAGTCGTGGATCAGTTCAGTGTTCTTGTCTCGACCATGTCACGTCGCCAATCCATCCACGTATTTACTTCTCTGCCTTCCCCTTGTTATCTTCCTATCGATCTTGTCACTTGTCACCAAGTTCTCAAATTTATCTCTTCTCATAACGTGACTAAAAAATTTTGACTGTCTACATCTAATTCCTCTAATCTGTTTACGATTTTCATTTGTTTCTTGTAGGTCTTGGTCATGGATGTTTCTTGTCTATCCATTGTATTATTTGCATTTTCCTCAAAAAGCACATTTTCACAGCCATCAGGTGCTAGTCCACCTGTTTGCCCATTGTCCAAGCTTCACATCCATACAAAAGCACATGTTCTATGTAGCAACTCAACACTCTTTTCCTTATTGCAAAAGACATCTTTTTATTGGTCAGTATGTTTTCCATCTTGCAAAAGATTACCTTCGCTATGATGATTCTTGTTTTAATCTCTTCAAGACACTAAAAATTAGGCAGAAAATATAACATAAAATTGGGATAGAACAATGTGGTTTTGTAAAATACAAGGGTATCCGATCCGATATGTAGAAACAAGAAAAACAAAACAGTGTCCACCTCGTTCAACCGGCTTTTTCAACCTTGGTTCATAGTGCTGTTTAAGTTTTCCTGGTCCTTTGTGCTTTAGACGACTTCCACTGATGCACGCCTGGGAGAGTTCCTCTTTGCCCTTGTCATTCATTGGCATGCAGGGTAAAAATGTTAAATAACTATCTGTATTGGAATAATGAAGATACGTACACTGTACTGCCCAATTTATTGCCTGGCGGGCGTCGCTATATCTGGTCAGATGCAGACTATATAAAAAAGTTAGACATATAACAAAATGGCGTAATGAATTATTTCAGCGAAATAAACAAACAAAAACTGTGTAGTCGCGAACAGTAATAGAACCATGGATCCCAGGAATGCTAACCTGGTCAAAAATGCACGCAGAAGCCGGATGTGTTGACCTAAGGGTTTCGACCCAAGGGTGCCTAACGCACACCGCAATCACATCTGAAAAAACACTCCGGATGAACGCAAAGAAGAAGAAGAAGAAGAACCATGGATAAGCTGTTTGTCGACATGATAAAGATAATTGCACATTTCCAAATTGAATGGTAGGGCCTTAGAGTTGCAAAGAAATTATACTGGAAATAACAAGCTGCATAAACATTGGTAATAAAGTAGATTATTATCAGGTGAGATGTGCGACAGCGATATACACTGTCTCTAGGTACTTTTCCCTACACAATGAACATATTTTGCCAAATGTAAATTATGTGAGGTGTATTACCACAGGGGGACATACGAAGGGGTTTCAAATCAAAACCTCAAAAGTGTGATTGAAATTACGATGCTTGCTGCTTGCTTGCTTGCGTTCGCTGGCTGTGAACTCCAGCGTGAAGTCCTGTATGTCGGATGAAGACATCCTGTTGTCCAACATCAGTGTGATGTCATACCTGACTGAGGTTTGCGTGAGTATCCGTTGTCCCATGTCTGGCTTATTGGTGAGCAGACTGATGGTTCCTCGCAGTGCAGGCAGATACTCTCCGACTTCGGAAGAATCAGCGATCCTGCTACGTTAGCCAGGGCCCCGAAGGGACTTGTTGCCCAGGACGCATGACGAGGACGTGTTAGTAGGTCTTGGCCAGTATAAAATTTGGCCCTGGTGCCTTGGAAATACCCCTGCATCCCCCAATTTCAGTATATGTACTGCGTGAACAGTTTGAAATTATGATAACCACTGCCATTTCTTCTAACTTGTCAATATTGTTGGTATTGATGTTAAGAGTGTGACATCGCGATGCAGACGAAAACTGTGTCGTCATAAGGACAGTGCAAAGATGGTCGACCCACTTTTAACATGCACCAAAAAGGATCAGCGTTCTGCTATCCGTTTTTAATCAGTGAAGAGGTGAAATCTATAGAAATTCATCGGCTAGTGAAGGTCACGTATGGTGATGCATGCCTGTCAGTCTAACAAGTGAATGTGTGAAATAGCAAGTTTCAAAACGTTTCGGTCCGATGAAGAGCTACAGCAGTTGATACATGAGTGGTTACACACATGACCAAGATAATTTTATCCTACAGTAATCCAAGCACTGTATCGGCGCTCGAGGACTTGCATTGAACGCAGTGGTCATTATATCGAAACATTATATAGTTGTTCTTTACTTTTTTTTTCAGAATATTCACACACATAAACATACACACCCACAAATAAATAAATTTAAGATGTTCATTTGAAGCCCCCCAGTAACATCAACAGTATACGATGTCCAGATGACACAGTATTGAATGCAGACAACGAACAGGATCTGCACAACTTACTGGATTCTGTTTACTGCAGAACTTACTGCAATTCTTGTCCACAGTGAGCAAAAAAGGTTAGAAATGAATTGTTGAATAGTTGCATAAACATTGGCAATAAAATAGATTATTATCAGCTTATCATATGAGGTGTGATATACACAGCGACATACACTGTCTCTAGCTATTATTCCCCTTTACAATGAACATATTTGGACAAATGTAAATTATATTAAGTGTATCTCCAAGAGGAAGGAAATAACAATGTGTAGTATTCATGTAATTGGGGAAATTCTGAAACAGGTGAATCGGTACAACTATTTTGGAACAAAAATAGCATGTGATGCCGTGTAGAGACTAGACCAAGAATCGAGATTACAAATGCCACGGAGACGGTGTATTTTGCAATATGTTTAATTAACCCAATGTTGATTTTCTAAGGAGTTTTACCTTAGATACCGCCACGTTTGAACTCCACCACGAAGGTGTAGTGTTGTAGACGAGGCCACGTCAGAACAACAACACGAGGTATTGAACGACGCCGGGTTCAAATGCCCATCGTGAGGTAATATAGTTGTTCTACACCAGTGGTTCTCGACCTTTTTTGGCCCGTGCTCCCCTTCACCATATTTTCAGAACGTCATTCCCCCCTTTCGTATTTCCTACCTAAAAGTCCCGCCCCGCCCATACACAGTATACGCAATAATGGAAGCTAAATTTAATAGCGCATACTAAAACAAGTCTAGACGTCCACACAAAACATGATTTGTGGGTCTACTTACTTTATAAATTGAATTTTAGAAGGGTGAGACGTACAGAACCGTACAGTATGAAGGGAAAAAACAATATCAAGTCATCGGTTTTTGTATTAACGCGATCTTGAAATAATCATATCCCCCCCCCCCCCCCCATGAAAACCCTGAAATTCCCCCCGGGGGGGGGGGGGGATTCCCCACCGATTGAGAGCCACTGTTCTACACTGTTTTAAATACAACTTTTGGATTGATTTAAACAGTTTTAGTTAAGACAACATTTAAACACAAGCACAAGGCGATGGAATGAGTTAAACAAGTTTAGATAAGACAACATTTAAACACAAGCACAAGACGATGGAATGAGTTAAACAAGTTTAGATAAGACCATGCATACACGTAACAACACGACAATCATCATCATCATTAAGTGCCGTGCCGACTGGCGTAGGCGTTAATGACTCTCCACAGATCTCTCTGTCTTTGGTTTACTGGATCAGCTCTGCCGTTGATATTCCTCCATGCCACCGTCACAATCCATCCAGCATCATTTCTCGTGGTCTGCCTCTGCCTTTCTTCCCCTCGATCTTTCCAGTTGTCTGGATGCTCTCCAGAGCCTCTCTTCTCATCACATGACCAAAAAAAGCTGTTTGTCTCTTTCTTATTGTTGTATATAATGTTCTAGTTTCGCCAGCCTCTTTAAGGAATTTGTCGTTAGTTACTTTGGCAGACAATGGATTGATTTAAACAGCTTTAGATAAGAATATGTCTACACATAACCACACGTCAATAGACTGAATTTAAAAGTATTGCATAAAAACATTTCTACATGTAACCACAAGTCAATGGACTGGGTGAAATAGTTTTAGATAAGATCATTTCTATATATGGTCAAGAACACATGAAAATTAGCAACAGTAAAACAGAGGTAATGACTATAACCAAAGAGGAAGAGAAAAAAAAAAACAACGATCCATCTAAAAGAATACTGAACACTTCATAAAACAAGTAAACAGCTTCAAGTACTTAGGAAATATAATATCAAATGGCAAATCAGAAGACGAGATCGAGAACAGATATTTTTAAAGTTGCATGTCTTTCACAGGACGTAGCAGTCAACCCCAGCATTTTTCGCTGTTCGTGATTCCTGGGCAAATTTTACGTTCAGTAGTTTGCCATTGCTTTCTGAACGACCGGCTCTAATACCTTTTTGGAAAAAACCAGCACCGCCGTGTTTCGAACCCGGGTATACGGGCTCACAAACCGCGTTCGCAAACTCTTAGCCACAGAGACCGGTCGAGAACAGATGCAATAAGGCAAATCAGCTCATTGTACAAATTACCCTAGTACTAAAGAACAAACACGTATCAGTTGACAATTAAAAATCACTCTACAATACAATCTTTCTACACATGCTACAAATGCCAAACCTGGACCATGAAAACTAAAGAGAAAATTCCAACCATCATGTGCCATGCCGATAAGCGAGGGCGGTCATGTTTTGCCATCTCACTCGATCACCAGAGTCGTGGATCAGCTCCGTGTTCCTGTCTCGAGCATGCCACGTGGCAAAGCCATCTAGGTATTTACTTCTCGGTCTTCCCCTTGGTCTTTTCCCTTCGATCTTGCCAGTTGTTACCAAGTTCTCCAAGTCATTTCTTCTCCTAACATGCCCTAGAAATTTTGACTGTCTACGTCTAATGACTCTAATCAGCTTACGATCTTCATTTATGATCATCAAAAGAGAAAATGATAACAACCTTAAATGAGATTTCCGATTAGAACACTCAGCGTATCAAAAACAGACAAAATCATAAATGATGAAATCATGACTAGTGTAGGGTAAGACCAGTATAGTTTTCATTAGAAAACAGCAAGTTAAATGGTTCGACCACATAACCAGGCTGCCAGCTAACAGTATATCACAATAAGTAATGTACACATCAACTGGAACCAGAAGGTACCGACCATGTAAACGATGAACCTGAGTAATTAAAAGAGTCCATGGGAATCTCGATAAATGAAGCCTATAAATGGGCACTCTTCGGCTGTTCATGCATCACCTAGACACCGCAAGCTACAAGAGGAACAATATGATGAGTAACGAGGTGAGATTCAGCTCGTACATACAGTCAGGCAGAGATTAATCGAAAGTTAACAGTGTTGCCTCTAGGGGCTTGAGGTCCGACAGTATCTTGGAATCCGTCTGCCGATCCGGCGCTCATGGGTTCGACCTGCAGCTGAGTTTCTGGGTCTGCCCAGCCTAAAATTGGTACCAAGAATGCCTTTGGTAGTAGAGACAGTCGGTGTGCTACTGCCCACTGTGGTGAAACGCCAATGGCTCATGTTCTCATGCCTTCTTTTATTTTGGGTAAACAGGGGAAAACAGCTTTCGGAAGCTCTCAGTTCTCTTGTTCGCTCAATCTCCATGAAAGATAGTTCTTTGGGGTTACCTTCATAACACAATCTTTACATGGAGCGAGTAGATATAGGTCTTTTCTTTCGGGTAGACCCGATGGAGCGCCTTGCGCCAAATGTGCACTGGTGCGGCTTCTGGAGGATTCATGTCCGTTTCTACTGATCGCTATCTACTGCCTAATGTCAAGAGTCCAAGTTAAAGATTGCGACATTCTAAAGGCAGAATACTGATGGGATAAGAAAGGTAATCTTGGGTTGTAATTAGTTTTGCATTTATAAATCTCTATTGTCTTAACGACTGAGAGGATATGGCGAAACAGCAGTCTTGCCATATTGGGAGGGGGTGACCGTTAGCCAATCTGGCTACGCGTCTTAATCTTGGCATGGCAAGGGAACAAATCTGAAGAATAAGTAGTTACCAAATGATATCGCTTGTTCTTGGCAGCCGATGGACGAGTGATATCTTTCTTCCTACGGCTTACCGTTACTTAGTAGCATCTCTCATTTAAATATAAGCACATTAGATAGCTACGGTGTGCCGGAAGGAGGGAAGGGCTCCTTGGGGATGGGGTCCACCAATCTATGATCTATCTTCTTGAGCCGGAAGAGGCTACCCACGGTGCTAACTCTTTCGTCTTTTAGTCGATGGGATGATGTGGGGATTATAAATAAACTTCTTTATCTCATTGAGAGAACCTGCATTTCTCTGAATCTACGTGTTAGGTGAGGCACTGCCGGTCCATGGCGGCGGCAGCTCAGACAAGAGCAGCAGCGGAAGAGGTAGTATCTTCTTTCATATTCTTGTTGGGAATGGGGAACTACACTGCGTGCCATACAACCCCACTACTATACTATTAGTTAACGGGGAGAAACACACAGATTACTAGGCGCACCACACCACAAGATCTTGGTTGTGAGAAAGGCATGGTTTGCGAGGGAGAGAGAAGCTGGGAAACGAATGTGCCCAATAATAATAAAGGCAGGGTATGAGTGTGGAGAGTGATTCGTGTATGCAACAGGGTGCATAGTGTAGCCGACCGGACGTCTACAGATTGGAGGTCTATGCAAGCCAGGACGTAGCCAATCCAGGGGCTACCTGACATGTCCGACGCATTCAAGCAAGCCACTTATAAACTGGTGTTGGTAAGCCGAAATGCATAACTAATATGTGGTGCATGAGTCAGCTTGATCCTTCACTTGAATTTTGTTATCTACAGGGTCCTTCTTTTGAAGTCCTCTCATCAACTTAAGGTCGAGTATAAACCGGAAAGTGTGTTGAGGGAATTGACAAGGCTTCTATACCTAAAGTCCTAAGCACCTGAAGAAGCCAGGGCAAGTCAGTGGACATATGAGGTAGAATGTTTTCTAATTTTAAGAAAGAAGCATTACACGAAATTAAATGAGTGGAAAGACCACAACTCAAGTCTCATCGATTGAAGGTCGAGTGTTTTTCTGATGAGGCGGTTTGGACCTACGCCAATTCCCATCCTTGTCCGGGACAGTGAAAGACTCTGATTCATTCCCTATATCCAATCTGGTATCATGACTTTGGTTCCCAACCTCAATTGTGCCCAGTGAACCCATGGCACTTTCCCAGACCAGATTACTGACTATATCGTGGTGACCTAGGAAACTTGGAAGCTGTTGTTCGAACAACCGACGCTGGATAGAGAGACTAGAATCTTGGCCCGGTGAGGCAGTTGTGAAATGACTGGACAATTTCAAGATCTGTGCTATATGATGTTCAGAGTTTTCTGGATTCATTTCTGGACTAGAGTTATCTCATCAGTTTTGTTTTCTGGACTTGTATAGGTTTATCTGTCTTGGTGTTTTTCTGTGTTGTCTTTATTACGATATTAAATCATAATTATAGTGACTGAGACAATCGTCATGTTACGTTTGTGTCAGCCAGAAATACACTGCAGGAAATAACCCTGAGGTCGAAAGATAGAGTGACAGTAAGTCCGGGGAACGGATGAGGGTTGGCAGCAAAGACCTATCCCCAGCCAGAGCAAAAGAATAAGTTTGAAATATTGTGACGGGACATTATGGGACCCTCCCCATAGCTTGTTACACCCACATCACTCCTGGAGTGCCGATTTTAAAAAAAAAAGTTAGTTGCATATCCTTTAGAGGATGTTACAGTCAACAACAGCATTTTTTACTGTTGTGATCACTTGGCAGTTTACGTTCAGTAGTTTGCCAGGAGCACCGATTGTTCTATACAAATATCTATCTAGAACCATATGCCACACTCGCATTAAGGGTGTGTTTTGACAGTAACAACAGACTATAGCCCAGATGCAGATAAGGTGCGGAGACGAAAGTATTGCCATTGCACACATTACCTGTGTTAATAATCTTTTATTCAGATGAACAACGCGAGGACTGTTCAAACAGATCTTTAAATGCTATTGGGCACATGCCAGCGGAATGCGGAAGTGAAATACAGCGCCAGCCCTAGAAATCAGACTGGAGAGAGATAAGATCGTTTACACAGAGATCATGTGAGCCATGGAAAACCTGAGTCTATGATTTCACCCCCCCCCCCCCCCGTCTTCTCCCCACAGCTCATTTTCTTTCTCCTCCTTCTTGCTTTGTCTCGCTTTGAATTCGAGCGTAGGCCACACATTCGCTACTACTACCACAAGTAGTTGCTACTACTAGTGAGTGGGATGGACTGATTTTGCGTAAGGGTTAGCTTTCCATATTACTAGTGTTCCTTGCCATTAAGCGATCCCTTTCCGGATTCTGGGGTTCTTGTAATAAGTTAATAGGGAAAGCTAATCCACACGCAAAATTCAGTCCAGCACTACTAGAAGTAGTGTGTATGGACTACTCTTGAGTTCAAAGCGAGCGAGCGCCAAAAATATATAATGAGAACAGTGTTATTTAGTCATATCACGAGAACAATGTTAATTGGTCAATAAATGAGAATAGTGTTATTTAGTCATAATGAGAACGATGTTATTTAGTCATATAATGAGAACAGTGATATTTAGTAATATCAGGAGAACGGTGTTATTTAGACTGATAGTTAGAACAGTGTTATTTAGTCATATCATGAGAACGGTATTATTTAGACTTATAGTTAGAACAGTGTTATTTAGTCATATCATGAGAAGTGGGACTCTGGGGAACAGTATGGCGCATGGGCAGATCAGTGGTAGAAGAAGGTAGAGGCAGACAGAGGGAAATGATGTGTGATGGTCTAAGATGATCAGCTGAAGGGATATGGCCAGTTTATCCCACCCTGAACGCAAAATGTCGTGATCCGTGGAATTACACGATTGTCTACGCCACTTTACAAGGAATATAATGATGATGATAATTTATCCAGGGTTTTGTAAGAATAATTATTTAATTTAAGTTAAAAAAAAACCTTTACTTTATTCTTTAGCGATTGCGAGTTTTCCTTTAAAAGTGGCGTGGAACTGACCTTATCTTTTGTGCGAAGTGTGTAAATGCTCATAGAATAGCTTGCTTTCACAGCCTGAGATTTAGTTTAAATTCAGAGCTATTCATGATTCTTTGCCCCCGACCAGAACGACTCAGAGGTTAGTCCAACATCACTTAATGGGTACCGAATCATTGTCAGCCTTTTCTGGGAATCAATGGTGCCCTCCTAGAAGACGTCGAGGCCTAACTTATGGTGCTGCCTAGAAGACATCGAGGCCTAACTCCTAATGTGCCTATGGCGGTATCTTCCATGACTACCTTTTGTCTTTTATCCTACCTTATAGCTAAACAGAAACTAGTTTATTGTTCTTGACTGCCCACACCTCTTTTAACTTTCTGCTCTCGCAGTCAGACCATGGTTGTAGATTCACAGTCATCACTTGGTTCTCGCAAACGACTTACTTCTCGTAGAGCATTAAATATATCAGAGTTAGTTAGTTAGTTAGTTAGTCGACAGATCATCCTCGTTGCACATCGGACCATTCAGTCCATAAGTGCTCGGATCCCCTCCTCAGCAAATCCCGCAGCGTGTAGCGGCTAACGACGCCAGTTCTGTGTTGGTTTATCAATCTTCTTTGGCTTCCTGCGTAGTGTTCTTGTTTGGCCACCCCTCTTTTAATTTGCTGCTCTCGCAGTCTGGCCATTGTTGTAGATTCACAGTCATCACTTGGTTCTTGCAAAAGTCTCACTTCTCGTAGAGCATTCAGAATGTCAGCCTGGTCCATGGCGCGTCCGCCCTCCACAGTAGCCTCACCTGCGAGCTTGTCAGCCCGCTCATTTTCTTGTACTCCCGCATGCCCTGGCACGAAGATGAAACTAATCTTTGCCAGCTGAGACCGCTCCAGAGGCAGCAACCATTCTCTTCGGATCGACCCCTCCTCTATCCTCTTGATCATGTTCATTGAGTCGCTAAGGAAACAAGCCCTAGTGAATGTCTGTGTCTCGAGCCATGTTATTGCTTTACTTACTGCCATGACTTCCATGGTCCCTCCGGCCCGAGCTGTAAAGGCCCATGAGCTTCTCACATGTCGGACGACCGACCCATCTGTGTAGATGACCGCGTCACTGTCTAGCGAATTCTCGAAAATCAACGCTTGTACTTCAGCCTCCACAGCAGCCGGATTTCCTTGTCTGCATTTTCTATCTAGTTGGATGCAAACTGAAAAGGATGTGCAGAAGTCTGTTGGCACTTGCACCCACTCCTCGCCAGGTTCTAAGTCCTCCAGTGAACACACCTGTTGAAGAATGTCTTCGGCTTGACCCATCCACGACCGTCCTCTTTTTAACCTGCTGCCCTTCACCTTCCTAATTTCACTATGCAGTGGATGCTGTGTGTTTGCGTTAATTCTGAGGTAGGCGCGTGCCCTGCAAACTTGCATTCTCTCTTCAATGGTTGGAAAATCAAGAAGGTAGCGCATCGCCCTGCATGCTGTATCTCTTGTACATCCAAGAATAATGCGCATAGCTTCATTCTGTATCCTTTCCATCCTTTATATCTGCTTATGGCTGACAGTCAGGATTGCCATTGCATACTCCAAAACAGACATGACCAGCCCTCGTACAGAAGACATAGATGGCGCTGCTCACAGTTTGCTGCCGCCATCACCCGCATCGCTGCCAAACCCCGCTTGGCCTTTGTTATCACCTGGTCTATGTGCACATTATAAGCAAGGCTTCGATCAAACCGTATCCCCAGGTAATTCATTGCCTGCGTTCTTTCCACCGTCTCTGAACACAGCATTACAGTTGGTGTTGGATTGTTGACAATATGATTATTCAACGAGAACCAAGTCACTGTTGCCTTTGTTGGGTTGACCATTGCCCCAGCTTCATCACACCAAGTACTTATGCGATTGAGTTCGGTTTGTAGTTCCACAGCAACCTCCTCTCTATCCTTACCCTGACGATACACTAAAACATCATCGGCATATGACAATGTCCTGCCAGGTCCAGTGATCTGCTCACTGGTGATTCTCACTGTGTAGGCGTTGAACAGTACCGGAGATAATGGTGATCCCTGTGGTAGGCCAGGATATATTGTTGTTGGTTCCGAAGTCCAACTGCCACATCTAAAAACTACTTTCCGTTGGAAGAGGGCTGCAGCGATCCAACTAAGGAGGAATGGACTTACGTTTAGTTCAAGAAGCTGAAACATTAAAAAATCCAGTGGTACTCTGTTGTATGCGTCCTCAAGATCAATCGCTGCAGCAACGGTTTCAGTGCCTGAGTGGAAACCTTCATAGACATCATGGGCAAAGACTGCTGCATTGGTCCAGGTTTCTCTTTTTGGACGGTACCCACCCAGGGTAGGTGGGAAAACACCTTGCCTCTCTAGTTGGCTTGATATTTTCCTGGCAATTACCTTCTCCAGCAGCTTGCCTATTGTATTCTGCATGGTTATAATTCGATATCCCTGCATTTTTTTGTGGTCTTTGTCAGGCTTCGGCAAGGGAATCAGATAGCTGTGTAACCATTCCTCCTTGATGCTAGCACTCCCTATACTGTTGTTGTACATGTCTGCTAGTTTCTCTAGCTCATTGTCGGTACACCTATTTATGTCGTCGTATCTTATGCCATCAGGACCTGGAGCACTGTTTTTTGATCGTCGAAGCACAGCCTTGATTTCTTTCACTGTCACCGTGTCTTCATCCGAAGTGTTCTGGGCCTTGCATCTGTCTGAGGTGACCTCCTTGGCCAGATTCCGGCCTCCCATGTCTGTCTGGTTGCCCTGCTCAAGGTAGCGTTCAAAGAGGGCTTTGCCCTTGTCCTCGTCAGTCCTCTGCCAGATGAGGTCAGCACCTTGGAAGTCAGAAATGCTCTTATTCTTGACTACACCACTCATGCTTTTATGTAGTCGCCAGAACAATTTCAGTGACTTGTCTGTGCTTACTCTTTGACACACCTCTGCCCATTTTTCGCTTTTAACCACCTTGACCAGTTTTTTGAAATAGCTTACTTTTGTGTGCATCTCTCTTTCTAAGTAAAAGCAGGGACTAGGATGACCAGCTCTGTTCTTCTTGGCATTTTGCCATCTCCTTACAGCACTACGCTTATCCACCCAAGCCTTCTCCACCTCGAAACTCCACCACGGTGGCTGCTTCCAGCTTTTTTTCCTGCCCTGAAACGTTCTGCGCTTGTCACGTCTTATTTTACTCACCACATCTTGCCCTGTACTGTCATACTGGAACGTCTTTACCTTTAGCTTGTGCTGCCTGGTTCTGCCTTTCTCCACCAATATGCTGCAAGGGTGGTGGTCGCTGCCATGGTGTCCTAGGACACCCCATCTACACACTGTAGTGAGTGAAGGTGAAACTAGCGCCAGATCAATAGCACTGTCCTCATCGCCTGGACGGCTTGCTGTCCTGGTGACACAGCCACTGTTGATACAAACCAGGTCGATGGTTTCCAGTGCAGTCTCGAGCTCCTCCCCTTGTGTATTGGAGGAAGTGTTTCCCCATGATCTGCCTTTAGCGTTGAAGTCACCACAGAAAATAACATTTCTCTCGTGGCCTAATATGCCACTTAAGCACTGCCACTTCTGGGCGTCCATACTCGCATTGCGGGCATAAACATTAACCAACACGAATGGTATACTGGAATGAACTCTCAACGCCTGTATTTGTATATCGTCACTGTCCCAACTGGACATGTCTAGCTCTGACGCCACCATGCTGTCGCGAACGAGAATCGCCGTTCCCAGATGTCGTCTGTTGTAGAAACATTTGAAGCCGGCAATTCGGAGTAGCTGATCGCCCAGTCTCGTCTCCTGGAGTGCTACAATGTCGTTCCTGTAAACTAGGGTTTCTAAAATAGAGCCCCGTTGTTTTACACTGGCACAGTTCCAATATAGAATACGGATGTTCCTGAGTCCTAGACGGTGACACTTGAGTCTAAAACGTCTCAAACCCCCGCGCTTACCTTGCTTATTTTTCCCTGCGCGGCTACCACGCCGCTTCGTTATGTTGACTGTTGACAGCTCGGAAAACACACGTTGTTCCGCCATGTTGAAAAAACGTAAACACAAGACTGCTGATAACCACACACGCTGCTGAAAATTCACTCAAGGATGGCTTCGCTCGATGCACGAACTCCGTAGCACCCGCGCAGATCTTGAGTAGAAACTCCTGGTTTTACATCCTGGCACACCAATTACACGCAAGAGATGAATAAATCCATCCCCTACGCGAAAAAGTTCATATCAGAGTGGTCCATGGCTCGTCCACCCTCCAGGATAGCCTTACCCGCAAGCCTGTCAGCATGCATGCCCTTGTACACCCACATGCCCTGGCACGAAAATGAAACCAATCTGTGCCAGCCGTGACCCCCCCCCCCCCCCCCAACCCCGAGACACCAACAATTGTCTTCCTATCCAACCTATCTCTATCTTCAAGATTAACAGGCTTGTCAATGGGATATATTTTTCTATCCCATCCCATCCCATCCCATGATAATTTATGCCTGTCCCATCGCATCCCATGATATTCCCATTATAATATTAATATGAAATATAGATCAAATAAAATTATGAAATTTATGAAAGTTTAGGTTTAGTGACTACTAAATAGCACTATATGTTCAAAGAGACATGTAAAACGACAGAATTTATTAATGTTAATATTCAAGAGTATTTTATTTAAAAAAAAAAAAAAGTTTAAACTAAATATGACATTTCTGTGTCATTCTGACCGACACTCTCATTCTGTTTCTGAGTCACTCTGTTTCAGCACACTATCAATTTCCTGCTGATCGACAGTTTCCAATAATTCAGTTAATCCACGTAATCCCTGAACCATTTCCACAATTTTCATCTTACATGCAAATCTGATATACACAGAGTTTATAACGAGAGCTGGTAACATACATTTTCGTAACTTACTCAACAACAATCCAGCTGCACTAAATAAGCGTTCTACTGCTGCTGGTGATACTTTTTTACGCATATCCTATTTATAGGACATCGCTGTTAACACCAGCATTTTACTGCTATTGTTGATATCTTGGCAATATTACGCCCAGTAGTTTGCCATTACTTTCTGAGCGACCGGCTCACATACTCCCGTAAGTAACCAACTGGTATGGCCAAAACAATTTTCGCACTTGCTTTTAGCAGTTGAAACTTATGTTCATTTTCCCAATAATTTAATTGTTGTGTAGTTGGTTGCCGTAATTTTTGAAACATGGTGACTTCATCTCAAGGCATTTGTTTCTGGGGGTCATCAAACTTAAGTGCTTTGTTTGGTGGAGGATCAAAAAATAAGTCAAAATCACTTTTCGGCTTTTGTTCTTCATTTCCTGCTACTTTACATATAGCAGATGATTCAGAAGAAAGATTTAAATCCTTGATTAGTGAATTAACAGTTAGAACAACCGACTTAGAAAAAGCGATCAAAGATCATTGGCCCATTTATTGGTGTCCACATTCCCTTTTGTCTTAGTAACAATTGACTTAACAATGTCTGCTATTTTTTGCTGGTGACGCACCAAAATGTAATCTTATATAATAAGAGGCTATGTGTATTTATTTATTTATCCTGTGTCCCACCACAAGATAAAGAATAGATACAAATATATAAAGAACTAGCTGACCCGGCCCGGCTTCACCCACGCCCTGGCGGGGATCAATCTATCTATCTATCTATCTATCTATCTATCTATCTATCTATCTATCTATCTATCTATCTATCTATCTATCTATCTATCTATCTATCTATCTATCTGTCTATCTATCTATCTATCTATCTATCTATCTATCTATCTATCTATCTATCTATCTATCTATCTATCTATCTATCTGTCTATCTGTCTATCTGTCTGTCTGTCTGTCTGTCTGTCCCGGCCCGGCTTCGCCCAGCTCCTGGTGGGGAGCATCTCATTTAATTCATATAAGTAGTCATATAAGCTCCCGTTCCCGACTGTCTGTCTGTCTGTCTGTCTGTCTGTCTGTCTGTCTCTCTCTCTGTCTGTCTGTCTGTCTGTCTGTCTGTCTGTCTGTCTGTCTGTCTGACCCGGCCCGGCTTCACCCAGTCCCTGGTGGGGAGCATCTCATTTATCTAATTCATATAAGTAGTCATTTAAGCTCCCGTTCCCGACTATCTGTCTGTCTGTCTATCTGTCTGTCTGTCTATCTGTCTGTCCGACCCTGCCCGACTTCGCCCAAACCCTGGTGGGGAGTATCTCATTTAATTCATATAAGTAGTCATATAAGCTCCCGTTCCCGTTCCCGACTATCTATCTATCTATCTATCTATCTATCTATCTATCTATCTATCTATCTATCTATCTATCTATCTATCTATCTATCTATCTATCTATCTATCTATCTATCTATCTATCTATCTATCTATCTGTCTATCTGTCTATTTGTCTGTCTGTCTGTCTGTTTGTCTATCTGTCTGTCTGTCTGTCTATCTATCTACCAACCTACCTACCTACCTACCTACCTACCTCCCTACCTCCCTACCTACCTACCTACCTACCTATCTATCTATCTATCTATCTATCTATCTATCTATCTATCTATCTATCTATCTATCTATCTATCTATCTATCTATCTATCTAATCTATCTGTCTATGTTCGGAACGTTCCCGTTAAAAATATAGATAGAATAGAAGAATAGATAGATTGATAGTAGAAAATATGTTAGGAAGAGATCTATCTAAAGTAAACTTACCAAGATACCACGAACAGCCAATAAATGGTGGGCGGTGGGTTGACTGCAGAGTACTGCAAACGATATGCAACTAACTTTCTCTCACAAAAAATTACTTTTTTTTTTAACGAACGAAAATCTTTCGCAGGCCCGTCCTACATTCTGCCCTTCTTCTCTATTTCCTCTCATACATTCTTTCATTAAACATCTCTTATGAAGCAATTCTTTGACAACAAAAGAACATTAAGCATTAAAATGCATGAAAAGTAACTTTTAACATAGGCATCATAAATACCCAATGTGGATGTAACGCGCCATACATATGAGAATGTTAAAAAAAATTAATGTGCTGTTGAAGAAAAATAAAAAGATGAGTTAGAATATGTTCGCTATTTAAATGGATGCATTATTTTTATGAAAACTATGAAAATGCCTTAAAGATTATATCACTATTTATTATAACTCATATGCCTGTAAATAACTGTAGACAAAGAGTTTATAAATCTTTGAAAACAATGCAACAATCTATATATAAAATAATAGCAATGTTATTAAAAGTTATGCCCCTTGAAATAACTTTTCTTATGTTAAGTCCCCTCGCTATATAGAAATGATAATGTAAATTTAAATATTAAATTTTAATAAGTAAATAGCTGTTTGTACACTAAAACATTATGACAGTTGGTTGCACGGGAATGAAAAGAAAACATGTAGAAAGTTTAATCTCAATCGGATGGACCGTTCGCGAACGCATAAAGAACGGACATACATACATACATACATACATACATACATACATACATACATACATACATACATACATACATACATACATACATACATACATACATACATACGTACGTACATACATACATACATACATACATACATACATACATACATACATACATACATACATACATACATACATACATACATACATACATACATACATACATACATACATACATACATACACACACATACATACATACATACATACATACATACATACATACATACATACATACATACATACATACATACATACATACATACATACATACATACATACCTACCTACCTACCTACCTACATACATACATACATACATACATACATACATACATACATACATACATACATACATACATACATACATACATACATACATACATACATAGTGTTTTATAGCTATAGAAAAAGAAGGATAAAAAGCTTTAAAAAGGTTTTTTTTTAAAGTAAACAAAATTAAGGGTAGCTCTGACGTAGATCAAGTTGCTATGACATGGCTACTGTCCTATGCTGTCCCATGGGAAATACAAATGTGTGCTGTCCCATCCCATCCCATCCCATCCCATGGGACCTTTCCCATGGGAATACCATTCCCATGGCCAAGCCTGAAGATTAATCAACCAACACAGAACTGGTGTCGTGAGCCGCTCGCTACACGCTGCGGGATTGACTGAGGAGATCCGAGCACTTATGGACTCAATGGCTCTATGTGCAATGAGGATAATCTGTCGACTAACTAACACAGAAAATAGTTCATCAACATTACCATGAGCGATGTTGTTACGCGTTGGCAGTCATAATTCTTTTATCTCATACACCACAAGTGTTTTGGATCAGCCCTGTCTTCTTATCTCGCTTATGTCACGTGTCCAAGACACCAAACTATTGATCTCTTTGTCGTCCAGTTGCTCTTTTCCCATCAACAGGTAACAGTGTAAAGGTATTATTTCATCATTATCATAAGTGACATGCCAGCTGGCATAGGCGTTCATGTCTCTCTTCATTTTTCGGTCTTTGGTGTTCTGGATCAACTCTGCTGATGATATTCTCCCATGCCACCATCTCAGTCCAAGCAACATAATTCATCTTGGTCGGCCTCTCCCTATCTTTTCCCCTCGATCTTTTCAATCGCCACCATGTTCTCCAATTCCTCTCTTCTCATAACACGACCAAAGAAAGCTGTTTGTCTGTTTCTTATTGTTGAACATAATGTTCTAGTTTCATTAGCCTCTTTCGGACAATCGTCGTTAGTTACTCTGGCAGTTCAAGGAATTCGCAACATTCATCTTAGGAACAACAGCTCTGTTGCTTCCTAGCTCTTTCTAATTTGTCCATTTACATTTAAACATTCACTGCCAAACGGAAAAACAGGTATCACATACCAAAAGAGAATTAGGGCACTTCCTTCCCTATGCTCACCCATGAGACATCCTTGGGCAAGGCAGAGTACCCGTTTAGCTACTTTCCTGGCTCAAAGTCGATAACGTGAAACCATTGAGCTGTTGGACTTGAGAGCAGCCTACATATATTGTTGGTTATATTATCAAGTTCGGGACGGAAGACAGAGGTTCTCTTTATAGTGACAATGGTTATGGCCACCAACCAATTTAATCACTGCCACAAAGGAAAGCAATGACAGGCAACTTTCGTTACGGATGTCTAGCATACTGCGATTCAACAAACTAGATTCTAGAGGTGTTATAATTTCAATGCAGATTAAGATGTTGTGATATATTTTCACAAGTCGTCAACGTCGCTGCAAATATTCCTCACTTCTAAAATCCTAATTCTACACTACAAACTCATTTTACGACGTACGAACCAACAGCGACATTGCGCGGAAGACAAGATTTGTAAGAAGGCTTTGGATTGGCTGTGAAGTCACAAGGGAGGCAGGACATAACTCAAATAAATATGGCATGCGCAGTGAAAACACTCTGTTTACCAGCCCAAGCTTGGGACAGGAGGAGATCCGATGAGCGGAGGAAGTGATAGCCTCTCCAAAATCAACTCACCAAAGATAACCTAGTCTTAGTTAGTTAGATGAAGAAAAATATCATCCTACGACATCGGATTTGGAAAATTGAATCCAAAGTCAGATTCTGAAACCTGTCGCCGAAGTGTTTGGAAGCCATTCGATTAAAATGAAGATAAGAACACTATATTTTAGATTACGCTAGTAAATGATCTTTTCACAAGAAGAAATCGGTACGTTAATGTGTTGTAAACCACGTGATTAGTCCTTAAGAAATTAATTTAGTAGAAACCAAATACTATAGTCAGTTATCAAAGTCACGGATAAACTGTACATTAGGATAAACCACAGTGAGTTTCTGTTTCTCTCAGTCAAACAATTTATTTAATGTGTAAGCATTAGACCTAAGTTGTACATTTTATTTCTTAAGTAGTTAAACTCAATCAGCAGTGAATTAGAAGTTGGTGAGTAACTTAAGATTTAGGAAGCTAAGAATACTTAGTTCACTAAGAAGAAACTATTTTACATGTGCCAACACTGGTAAGAGAAATTAGTGTAATGTGTAACAGAAAGGTACATGAGCACATGAGAGGTAAATAGATTTCTATATGTATCATAATTTTGTGTGGTGGGTGAAAGCATCCATGTGGTCAGTCAAAGGTATTTTTATTGTTGTAAACATGTGGTTTGATAATTTGTGAGGAACATAATAATGCCAAATCATCACCCCTGCAAGTGCAGTTATGATGCATGATGAATGAATGTGGATTGGGTGTATCACATAATTCTATGTATTTAATGAGAGCATGTTGTGATCCATGTGTGATTTCATTATTGTTAAACATGAGGAGTCATAAATTGTGAATCTCATAATTATGCCTAAAGATCATATAAATCTATTTAATTGATGGAAGCATGCCTGTGGTGATTCATGGGTGATTTCATTATTGTTAAACAGGTGTGAATGTATCATTTGTGAACCCCATCAGTATGACTAATTATCATCCAGGGAAATGTTATAATTTCTGATGTATCATGGCGGGATGAGTGACATTCCATTGTACTGTCATTGTTGTTGAATCTGTGAATTTATCCTTTGTAAAGCACATACATATGCTTAATTATCATCCAAACAGATATGGTTGTGTATGATGAATGGTTTATGGAAGGATGAGATTTCATTGTGAGGTCAATGGTGTTAAACATTTAAAGTTATCATTGGGAAATTACATAAGTATAATTACTTATCTTACATGCAAGTATGAGAATGATTTCTGATGAATGAGTGAAATGATCATACATGCAAATGCTGAATGAGTGAATAGAAGTTGACATGCTAAGAAGGAGTATAAGCTAGCAATCAATCTCATGATAGAAGGCAACTATGATGTGTAATGCCCTGTCTATCACAAGAGAACATGTTCGGCATAGCCCATACACTACTTAATAATTTAGTGCACTCCGACTGCATGACACCACTTTGTATTAATTATCACTCAGGTTACCATCATCTGGTTTTGTGCTCTAAGCACGACACAACCCATACTACATATCACTCATGCTATACGAATCTGGTTTTGTGTCTTAAGCAAGATCCCACTTTGTATTTCATGTCACTCCTGTTACCACCGTATGGTCTAGTGTCCTGATGATTGTAATGAAATGAGGATGATGATTGTAATGAAATGATGATAATGATTGTAATGATACTGATGACTGATTGTTAATGAATGATAATGATGAGAATGATAATGATGATGATAATGATATAATGATAATGATGATAATGATGATGAGGATTGTAATAATAACAATGATGATGATAAATGGGGTAACAGCATATTACATCCATGAGAAGAGAAGGGAAGATAACTTTTCACTTGAAGCATTTAATTAAGAAGAATGCACATGAATACTATACAAGAATTGATACCATGATGTACTTATATTGTTTATAAGCAAATACTCATTGCAATGGGGAATGATTTTAAAACCCCTTAATGAATGAGACCTTTTTTTCCTTTAATGAAAGAAGATGTAGAGAAAAAAACAAGGTACAAAAGAGGAGGTGGACATAATTGCCAAATTCCAAATCAATCAAGGTATTAGTCAAGCTGGAGACCATGAGGACAGGCATAGGTGAAGATAAAACTGCACATCTGCTAGTCTAAACCTTGAACACCTTACATTGGAAGATTGGAGGGAGAGCAACCAATTTTGTTGGTGATAACTAATTGAGACCACCGAGACCATCTGTCTCCTGTTCATTTTTCTCTAGGAACAAGATTCTTTTTAGTGATTTCACTTGCTGTGTTCTTAAGAGTTTACAGCATTGCATTTCTAATGTCATATTTAGGATGTGATTAGATGTATGTTGAATGCTGAAATTTCAGGGAGTGGCCTGATCCAATTAGATCCAGACCTGACTTTGGTGAATGAAGCGACTTGACTGAGTGAGGCAGCTGGTAGAGTGAGGCCAAATACTAGTCACAAGCAACTCCCTGCAGACTTCTTCTACCCAAACAAAAGGACAGGTATCCGTGAGAATTTAGTCTATGTACAGAGGTAGAAAAATCAGTGAGCCACTAACCCGTATCCTGGAACAAAAGAACTCTATGGAAACTATCACATATATTGCCGCCGAGGTACAAGAACTTGAAGGGTGACAAATCCGAATGGGTACAGATTTTTTTTTCTCCTCAGAGTATACATAGGCCACAACTAGAGGCACAATAACTCTTTTGGAAGACTGATTCAATACGGATGGCAATAGATCTTATAGTGGGCACACCCAAGAAACATATATGTAGTTAGAGATGAATATGTATATGATTTTGTTTTGTTAATGCACTGATTAATGCACTGATTATGTATTCCCCCACCCTCTTTGGGATATACTTTTCACTTCTACTGAAATATGCCTTTCGTGATCAGGATGACGGTATATACATTCACTCACGATCAGATGGTGGCCTCTATAATGCTCAGAGATTGAAGGCCAAGACCAAAATTAGGAGGGTACTAATCAGAGAGTTGCTTTTTGCGGATGATGCTGCGATTACGACCCACTCTGAGGAAGAATTACAACATCTACTATATGCATTCTCCAATGCTTGTTCTGAATTTGGTTTAACAATTAACAAAAAGAAGACACAGATTATGTCACAAGGTGCACATGGTGTACCATCAATCTTTATTGACGACGCCGAACTGTAGATAGTAGACCATTTTACATATCTAGGATCAGAGGTAAATAGCAAATTATCCCTCGATCAGGAAATCAACATCAGGATTGGCAATATTGGATTCTGACCAATAAGAAGATGTCAATTGAAACGAGAAAAAAAGTGTTGAGGGGATAAATAGAGCCTGTTCTTTTGTATGGATGTGAAACTTGGACAATGAGCAGTCAAGCTGAAAAGCATCTGATGGCTGCAGAAATGTGGTTTCTGAGGAAAATGCAAAGAATACCATGGACAGACAGAAAAACCAATGACCAAGTACTACAGGAGACAAATGAACATCGTAAACTGATTAGAGAAATTAGACGTAGACAGTCAAAATGTTTTGGACACGTTATGAGAAGAAATGGATTGGAGAACTTAGTGACAACTGGCAAGATCGAGGGGAACAGACCAAGAGGAAGACCGAGAGGAAATTACCTGGATGGCTTGGCCACATGGCATGGACGAGACAGGAACACTGAGCTGATCCACGACACTGGTGATCGAGTGAAATGGCGAGTCATGACCGCCCACGCTTTCCGGCATGGCACATGATTGATTGATTGATTGGCAAGGCAGCAACAACAATGAACATGTTAGCAAAAAGAGTCTGGGAGAACAGGAAGCTTACTGCCAAAACAAATGTCCTCGTCTACCAAGCCTGTGTCCTTAGTACTCTTCTTTATGGCAGTGAAACCTGGACAACTTACTCACGCCAAGAGAAACGTTTAAACATCTTTCATATGCGGTGTCTGCGAAGAATACTTGGTATTAAGTGGCAAGACAAAATCACAAATACTGAAGTATTGGACAGATCAGGATGTGTGACGGTGTATTCCATGCTCAGTCTTCGTAGACTTAGATGGATAGGACGTGTTAGGAGGATGAATGATGGTAGAATACCAAAGGACATCTTTTTTGGTGAATTACAGACGGGTAGGAGATCTCAGGGTCGACCTCTACAACGATACAAAGATGTGTGTAAGCGGGACATGATTGATACAGGCATAAATAATGCACATTGGGAGCAAGTCGCCGCTGAACGTGTTGCATGGAGGGCAAACATCAGAAATGGAATAAAGACAAAAGAGAAAATGATTGCAGATAAAGCACACACAGAGCGTGAGAGACGTAAGATGGTGCACAATGGTGGAAATGACCATGTTTTCACATGCATCTACTGTGGGCAAGCATTTGCAGCCACACTCGCCACCACCATGGATCGTAGTTATTAAGCCTTTTTGAAGCACAATGTACCAAACTATCGTCTGTCAAGACGGAAAGGTGCCAATGACAATGACTATGTATGTTTATGACATTATTGTTCAATAACACTAGTTAAGTGTAATAAATTTGAAAATAAGGGTTGTTGTCTCTTTTGAGAGTTCTCTTGTCGAAGTAAAATTGGTTTAATTAACACCCTAAATCAATAATTATTTAGTTGGCAGAGGAGAGGCAAGAAAACACCAATAGGATATTTTGGGGATACACATAAAACTTTTCATTGGTTTCCTGGAGGTATTCCTTGGTTCTCCGAAACTCTATGGTCTCAATCCACTGAGCCAGTAACAGCTAAATTAATTATAACGGGCAGGATCACATTGAGAAAGAGGAACATAGTATCCTTTGTCTCTTTGAGGTTGACCCACCAACCATCCGATAGATGTAATAGCATCATATGAATGTTACCGCTTGTGATCTTAACGAACATTGCCATGAGATGTCCAGTGTATGTGAGGCATATGTAAGTACTAAATGCATTGCGTAGACACACTTAACTACCATCGCTTGTGACACGTGATTGAATGGATACGCCCGCTTCAGAGTCGCACTTCAGCGTGAGTGGGATGTGTGGATGCCACTTGAGTCATAATGTCTAGTGACCTGTTCCAGTCATAGTCACATAAAGTGGATAACCGAAGACGGGTGAAGTCGTATTTCATCACGCTATTGTATCGTTTCTTGTTTAACTCTTCAGTGTACAAAAATAAGAGTAGCTAATGACTTTTAAATGAGGACTTTTAAATGGACTATTAAATGAGGAGTTTTAAGTGAGAACTTTCAAATGAGGACTTTTAAGTTAGGACTTTTAAATGAGGAATTTTAAGTGAGGACTTTTAAATGACAACTTCTAAATGAGGACTTTTAAATGAGGACTTTTAAGTGAGGACTTTTAAATGACAACTTCTAAGTGAGGACTTTTAAATGAGGACTTTTAAGTGAGGACTTTTAAATGAGGAATTTTAAGTTATGACTTTTAAATGAGGAATTTTAAGTGAGGACTTTTAAATGACAACTTCTAAGTGAGGACTTTTAAATGAGGACTTTTAAGTTAGGACTTTTAAATGAGGACTTTTAAATGAGGACTTTTAAGTGAGGACTTTTAAATGACAACTTCTAAGTGAGGACTTTTAAATGACACTTCTAAGGAGGACTTTTAAATCAGGACTTTTACATGAGGACTTTCAAGTGAGGACTTTAACACAGATAAAGGCACATTGGGCATATGGTTCTAGACCATATGATATGACCAACTGACACTTGATGAGAGATGCAGTCAGTATCACGCCCGCAGCCTTTACTTCCCACCACATGCTCTAGTACCCAGTTAGGCTTGACCACCTAGAAGCCAAGGACAATTTTCAATACCTATCTCCATGAGGACTTGAAGCGTGACCACCGGGTCGGCAGGTGAGCGTCCAGCCACTCCGCCACCACGGCTGTCAGTTCATCGGTGAGAGAGGCATGACAACCACGACCGAATGGCTTCGAGTTTCAGCCTAAGCTTCAAACGCGTCAGTTCAAAATAGAACTGTGAACGAATGTAACAAAATAGAAATCCGTCGATGGTATATTCATCCCTCATTCAGGTTTACAAACCGATCTATCCAACAAGGACAAACATATCTATCTAACAACGACAAACATATCTATCTAACAAGAACAAAAAAATCTACCAACAAGAACAAACGTAACTATCCAACAAGAACAAACAGATATATCCAACAAGAACAAGCTTGTCTTTCTAGCTAGAAGAAACGTATCTATCCAACAAGAACAAATGTGTCTTTCTAGCTAGAATTAACATATCTAACCAACAAGAACAAACATATATATCAAACAAGAACAAACATATATCTCCAACAAGAACAATCAGGTCTATTCAACAATAACAAACAGATTTATTCGACAAAAACGCACAAATAATACTGAGGGAAACGAAGTCCTGTGCCATGTAAAAAGAGAGATACGACTTTATGGCAAAGATAATTGTTTAGGAACGGGTACATCGGAAATTAAGAAAGCGAAATTTACATCGTAGACTGATGGATTCAAGCTGTGATAGACCAAGTACAAATAGCAGCAACACGGTCAGAACATCTGGCTTATTGTAGAAAAGAATATTCCAAAGACAATTATGGAGGAAACGTTCTGCAGAGGACATGCGACACAATTATGATGATGATGGTGGTGATAATGATGATGATGATGAGGAGGAGGAGGAGGAAGAGGAGGAGGAGGAGGAGGATCCATATTTACTCTGTGCCCAACTTTCACAGATTGTTGTTTGGTCGGTTGGATTTTAACGTTTAAGATATCGGACACTGGTAAAATGTCGGCCCACGAATACTAGCCATTCAGCTATTAAGTGTTAAATTGGATGCACTGGCTTTAAAATGGTTGAAGCCTCAATAAGGGTTTGCGTTTATCTGAGTCCTGTTGGATCAGACACTTTCCTTCCAACCGGTACTAAAATATCATCTGCGCGGGGACTGTGTTATAGGATCCCCTTACACTCTTCAGCTCTTCCAAGTTTTTCCTCATTTGTTCATTTGCATTCCAAAATTCACTGACATAAGGAAACATTGGTTCTACATAGCATATCAGCACTCTGCTTCTTACATTTAATGATAGTGGCTTATTGCATATGATACCTTTCATTTTCTGAAATACAGTTTTTTCTTGCCCTATTCTGTTCTTATTCTCTGTTATACATCTTCCATCTGATGTTATAATTACCCGCAGGTATTTAACATTATCCACGTTGTTAATAATTTTTACTTCTATTTTCATTTCACATTTTGGTGTCACTGTTTTCTTTGTTGTACTCTGAAATATGAACAAAAACAAATAGAAGTCTCATTGTAAAGTGGCTCACGTTAGAAATCATTTGATGGTTTACAACTGCAAAGAGTACACATATGAGCCACTGCCATGGCAAGAAATGTAATCTGCAACAACTGACCTACAGCAGAATATTGAATTTAGGGGTGGAATCTAGTATATCATCATTTTGTGCCATGCAGATAAGCGTTGGCGGTCATGTTTTGCAAGATCACCAGAATACTGGATTAGCTCTATATTTTTGTCTTGATTATGCAATGTGACAAAGCCATCTAGATATTTACCTCAATATCTTCCGTTGTTCTTTTCATCCCAATATTACCAGTTGTTACCAAGTTCATCAGTTTATTTCTTTTCATAACACGCCCTAAAATCTAGACTGTCTACGTCTGTGATAAAAACTCCGTCGCGGAGCAAGCACGACAGGGATTCTGATCAGAGGAGGTCCCCCTTCCCGGAATATTTCGCCCCTTTATCTTCTGGACACTCTCTGGGGGTGGGCCCTCCCTGGTAGAACCCTCCCGAGTCATGACTCCGCGTGTCTTTCTCCTCCCGTGCGTTTGAACCATGTTTCGAGACATTGCGTTGTGTTCATGCTTGTCACAAAACTGCAAACAGTGCCTGCTCCTAAGCCACCCCTCCGTCGGTCTAATTTTTCTTTTTAGTTTACGGTTTTCATTTGTTTCTTGTAGGAATCGCTCATTGTTTTTTTTTTCCCTCTGTCCGTCCATGGTATTCTTTGCAACTTTCCTCAGAAACCACGTGTCCACTGCCAGCAGACGTTTCTCAGCTTGACTGCTCATTATCCACGCTTCACATCTATAAAAAAAATACATCCATCTTCTATTTAGCGCATTAACAGTCTTTTTCTCGTTGCAATTGACATCATTTTAGTGGTCAGTATGTTTCCCATCTTGCAAAAGGCTACCTTCGCCATGATTAATCTTGTTGTAATCTCTTTAAGGTACCTCCCATCCAATCGTATTACTTCTTCCTAGATAGTTGTACAGGTTTACTTGTTTAAAAACATTTCAATTTATTTGTATATTGCATTGTGGTATTCTTTTTCTTCCCAGTGACCATAATCTCTGTTTTCTTACAATTCAATTCTAACTCTAATTGTTCACTGCGCGCAATAACCGTATCTACTAAATTTTGCAAATCTTGTTGAATCAATACTGTATCATCCGCATATCTAATGTTATTGAAGTCACCTACCCCAATGGTGATTCCTCTCATATTTTTTTAATCTCTAAAAATAATTTCACTGCACTATTTAAAAACCCGTGTGATTCTTAAAAGTTCCATAGAAATCTGTCAGCTTTTGTTTATACGGGTTGTCAACACATGGGTTTGGTTTTAGACAGGGGTGTGTGCTGTGATGCCATCTGCTCAGCTCGTGTTTTGGAATACAAATAGACGTATTTCCTGACTGACACAACAACTCAATGAACATAAAGATAAAGATAGTTCTACAGCAAGCGGACACGCACGGGGTGATTACTGGAGGTTAGAAAACGAATTTTTTGCATGTTTACGTTAAACTATTTTAAACAAATGGCTGTTAACTATGGACAATTAGTCAATCAAAGAAATCACTTGAAGCGTCAGAAATGTGGTTTTATAGAAGAACGCTGAAGAATTATTGGCCAGACAATATGTGTCATCTACACGTTCTGTTGGAAGTGGCAGTTTGCGGAGAAGCATTGTCGCCCACGACAGTAGATGATGATATTAATGACATTTCCTCAGAAAATATACAGCTAACGGTATTTCTAACTGTTCGCTGAGTACTCAGTACCAACAATCACCCTGCATTACAAGGTCTTTTAAGTAGATTGAGACCCTTCTCCGCACGCTAACATCTGTTGTGCAACAAATAGAATTATTCTGCAGTGGACCAAATCCATTCGCTGCATACCATGGAATCAGTGGGCTGACAAATGTGGCTAAAGACGTCACTAAGGCATACAACGTGATTTTCTAGCTACATATTATTCACATACACATCTCAGACAAACATTCAGACAATCACGGGTTAATCCCAGGATAAACAGAATCTGTTCTACAGTACCGGCCACAGGGCAGGTTGAGAGAGGTTATTATCTTTAAGCTCAGAACAGGACACACTAGGCTTAATGGATGGTAGCATGGTCGAATGGATAAGACCGCGCGTACTTATACTTCCAGTGTGCTGATGCCGAGGTAGCAGGTTCAGCCCCTTCAAAGGTCAGTTGGAATAAAATGTTCACGTCTCGTTTTTGACTTGGGGACGTAAATTACAAGTACCTCAGGAGCGGAGTAGATTCGCCAATGTGACGAGGTACACTGGTAATAGAAAAAGCTAATCAACATGCCAAACTGCTGAACGTAAACTTGCCAAGCCATCAACAACAGAGGTACAATTCTGGTGTTGAAAGCGATGTCCTCTAAAGATGATATGTAAACTACATGCTTAAAGCAGTCCAGAGCACTTGGGGTAGTAGCAATTGTATGGACAACGCTTGAGTACAAAGCAAGAGAACAACATAAGTGCTAAATGTGCATGAAGCAATAGTTAGATTCTACAGCACAGTATGCAACCGTGGAAGCACATTGAACTGGGGAGCACATCCCACAACAATGTACCACACACAGCACAGTGTGCCACGGTGGATGCACCTCAAACATGGGAGCACATCCCACAACAATGTACCACACACAGCACAGTGTGCCACGGTGGAAGAACCTCAAACTTGGGAGCACATCCCACAACAATGTACCACACACAGCACAGTGTGCCACGGTGGAAGCACCTCAAACTTGGGAGCACATCCCACAACAATGTACCACACACACACAGCAAAATGTGCCGGAGTGGAAGCACATCAAATTGGAGAGCACATCCCACAACAATGTACCACACACACACACAGAGCACAGTGTGCCAGAGTGGAAGCACCTCAAACTGGGGAGCACATCCCACAACAATGTATCACACACACACACAGCACAGTGTGCCACGGTGGAAGCACCTCAAACTTGGGAGCACATCCCACAACAATGTACCACACACACACAGCAAAGTGTGCCGGAGTGGAAGCACATCAAATTGGAGAGCACATCCCACAACAATGTACCACACACACACACAGAGCACAGTGTGCCAGAGTGGAAGCACCTCAAACTGGGGAGCACATCCCACAACAATGTACCACACACACACACAGCACAGTGTGCCACGGTGGAAGCACCTCAAACTTGGGAGCACATCCCACAACAATGTACCACACACACACACAGCACAGTGTGCCAGAGTGGAAGCACCTTAAACTGGGGAGAACATCCCACAACAATGTACCACATACAGCACTGTGTGCCAGAGTGGAAGCACAACCAACTGGGGAGCACATCCCACAACAATGTGCCACATACAGCATAGTGTGCCAAGGTGGAAGCACATCAAACTGGGGAGGACATCCCACAACAATGTACCACATACAGTACAATGTGCCAGGATGGAAGCACATCAAACTGGGGAGGACATCCCACAACAATGTACCATACACAGCACAGTGTGCCAGGGTCGAAGTACATCCAACAACAATGTGCCACATACAGCATAGTGTGCCAAGGTGGAAGCACATCAAACTGGGGAGGACATCCCACAACAATGTACCACATACAGTACAATGTGCCAGGATGGAAGCACATCAAACTGGGGAGCACATCCCACAACAATGTACCACACACACACACAGCACAGTGTGCCACGGTGGAAGCACCTCAAACTTGGGAGCACATCCCACAACAATGTACCACACACACACACAGCACAGTGTGCCAGAGTGGAAGCACCTTAAACTGGGGAGAACATCCCACAACAATGTACCACATACAGCACTGTGTGCCAGAGTGGAAGCACAACCAACTGGGGAGCACATCCCACAACAATGTGCCACATACAGCATAGTGTGCCAAGGTGGAAGCACATCAAACTGGGGAGGACATCCCACAACAATGTACCACATACAGTACAATGTGCCAGGATGGAAGCATATCAAACTGGGGAGCACATCCCACAACAATGTACCACCTACAGTACAATGTGCCAGGATGGAAGCATATCAAACTGGGGAGCACATCCCACAACAATGTACCACATACAGTACAATGTGCCAGGATGGAAGCATATCAAACTGGGGAGCACATCCCACAACAATGTACCACATACAGTACAATGTGCCAGGATGGAAGCACATCAAACTGGGGAGGACATCCCACAACAATGTACCACATACAGTACAATGTGCCAGGATGGAAGCACATCAAACTGGGGAGGACATCCCACAACAATGTACCACATACAGCACAGTGTGCCACGGTGTAAGTACATCAAACTTGGGAGCACATACCACAACAATGTACCACATACAGTACAATGTGCCAGGATGGAAGCACATCAAACTGGGGAGGACATCCCACAACAATGTACCACATACAGCACAGTGTGCCACGGTGGAAGTACATCAAACTTGGGAGCACATCCCACAACAATGTGCCACATACAGCACAGTGTGCCAGAGTGGAAGCATATCAAACTAGGGAGCACATCCCACAACAATGTGCCTCACACAGCACAGTGTGCCACAGTGGAAGGACCTCAAACTGGGCAGCACATCCCATAACAATGTACCACATACAGCACAAACTGGGGTTAACATACCCAAACACTGTACCACAAACAGTATAACGAGTTATGTTCTATAACACCATGAAACAGTTCTAGATGTCAAATTGTGCGAAAGCCTGCACGATCTGCAAAAGACTATGCCAATAAACATACCGACATGGGTTGATTCCAAGCGAACGAGACCAAGAGGAAGAGGAAGAAGCAGGGGGAGGCGGAGGAAGGGGAGGATGAGAAAGAATGTCGCGCAGAAAGAAGCGCAGAAGGAGCAGCAGCGGGATGCGGAGGACAAGAAGAAACAAAAAAAGATGAATGACGAGGGTGACCTTAAAAAAGAAAAGAAAAAGAAATTGCTCAAGAATAAGAAGATGAAGAAGAAACAAGAAGTAATATATATATATATATATATATATATATATATATATATATATATATATATATATATATATATATATATATATATATATATATATATATATATATATAATTAAGACAATTGGTTAAATAAAATAAAAAGATAACATCGAAATGTTATTCAACAGTAGAAGGCAAAATACATACCAAGCTTGTAAATATAAATGTCATAATGATACCACCTTAGAGAAGAGCACACCACTATGATAAATAAAACGTTCGTTTAATATCCTTTGCATGACGTCGCAGTCAACCTCATCATTTTTTTGGCTGTGTGTGATTTCGTTGCAAATTTACGTTTAGTTGTTTGCCATTTCTGCAATTTCATTTTTCAATGCAATTTCCATTTTTGCCATTGTTTTCTGAACGACTGACACCCATACCATTTCGTAAATAACCACCGCACGGGGGTCTGCTGCTAAATCCCCAGCAGCTGTGTTTCGAACGCGGTATGAGGTGTTACGAATTGCACCCGTTACTCCTTCACCACAGAGCCAGTAATTCAATAAAAACACATCTGAATGATCCCTGTCCATGCATCGCTGCTCCTGACACGCTAGTCCTTACATTCCCAAACAAAAAGCTGCAGTAACGCCCGGTAGAAAACGACTTGAAAAAAATTCGGAGTTACGGCATCCACAGCCCATGTCAGCCCTTTGTGCTGTTTCAAACATGCTTTATCATTTCTCCGAGCTACACTCGGATAGGCAATATTGGCTTCGTTGACAATACTTGAACTTTTCATAGACGCGCTACAGAAACGTGCAACACACACTTGCTGGCTTTTTAAACATAAATTGTTAATGTTTACTACTGTTGATAACTTAATAACGTAAAGATATGCGAATGCCAATATATCCCTTGCTAATTAAAACAGGCCGGTCTCCCAGGTCGAGGGGTTAGCAGCTTTCTCCGTAACCCAGAATACTCTCGAGATTGACGTGAGCGCACGAGAATTGGAAGCGGTTCGAGTCGCGCCAGTGAATTATGAGAGTATGGAGCCGGTCGCTCAGAAAGCAATGGCAAACTACTGAGCGTAATCTTGCCAAGAAATCAACAATCAGCTGAAAGATGCTGATGTTGACAGCGATGTCTTGTAAAGGATATGCAAAACATTTAATTAATACAGTGTCAGGGCTTCTCATATATTTTATAACATAACATACCATAACCCAACAACACAACACCATAACATAACATAACGCAACACAACACAGCACAACACAACGCAACACGACATAATACAACATTATACAATACAATACAACACAACACAACACAATATAACATTATACAATACTTCTTAGTTTTTCTACGAGCAGTATGAAGATCCCCTGCCGGCTTGCTAGGCCAGTCGCAGGTTTAGGACAAAAATCTGACAATAGGGAGTCCATCCTCACGGTCATGGTTTCCCAGTCTACACCACGTGGAGGTGGGATTGACTTGTGTAGTCTGCGGGTCATCGGCAGGCTACTAATTTTCACTGTTCACCCCTCCTGGGAGAGGCTAGCCGATACTAACCCTGCTGGCTGCAAGCTATGGGAAATCCTTAAACAATATGGAGTGAGTACACATCTAACAAACCTATGTAGAAGCTTATACAACAACAGTGAATGCATAGTCAGAGCAACTGGAGGGCACTCAGAACCCTTCACCATAAGATCCGGAGTACGACAAGGTTGTGTCCTGTCACCTCTCGTGTTCATAACATATATAGACAACATATGTAAAGAAACAAGCCAAACAGAGACCACAAGAACACCACATGACGAGAACACAGAAGAAGAACCATATGCAAATCTAACCATTAGAGAACTACTGTTTGCGGACGACCAAGCACTAATAGCAAAATCAGAAGCTGAATTACAAGACCACATGAATAGGCTAAATGAAATGTGTAGAGAACATAACATGAACATTAGCACAAGTAAAACAGAGGTAATGACTGTAACTAAAGAAGGAAAAAGCAACAACGATTCACTTAAACGAACATCCCTTGAAACAAGCAAAGAGTTTCAAGTACCTAGGAAGTATAATTTCATCAAATGGAAAATCAGACGACGAGATCGAAAATAGATGCAATAAGGCAAACTAACTCATTGGACAAATGGTACCAATACTAATGAACAAACATGTATGAATAACTACTATGAAAGCGCTTTACAACACAATTTTCCTACCAACCCTATGTTACTGTGACATGTTTGATTGAGTTGCCAGAGGACCTAGTTAGTAGTGTTCTCTGGAGATATATCTTGAATAATAAATACCAAGATAAAGGATATGATTTAGCACGTTTTGTCTAGAGGTCACTCAAATGAGCTAATCATTCCCGCAATAGCCTTTTTGGAGAACATTTTCCTTTGGCTCAAACCCCCACTGTGAGACTACTATGTATCTACACAGAAATTTATAAAAGAAGTAACTAGTTCACCCAAGGCCAGAGAAGATCTGAACTATTAGCGCCTGTACAACTGAGGATCCCTCTCACTCATTATACTGTTGACAGTGTGCTGTTCGTCCGTCACCTAGATCTTCTATATATTTTGTCATTATGACCTATATCAGTTCAGGTAGTCCTTCAATTTTTGCAGACAAACAAACTTTAACAATAACTGTACATTACATCTGTTGGACAGGACATCTACATGACAGTTTCTTGACAAAAGTGGAACATACATTCACAAGGAATTGTTTACACCACAAGTGTACAAGATAGACATCATGAGATACCTGACAACATCTATACAGGACTTTTCACAATATGTATAACCAACCACAGCACTTAAGACAGTCACCAGAGACAACACTTGACAGCAACTGTACAAGAAATTCACTGGGGACATGTACTTCAAACACTGGTCCATTGAATACACAATTTATTTGGTTGATGGTAAGTAGAGTGGTGACCATTGCCTCATCTCCTGTCATGTCAACATTTCAATGATTGCATAGAAAATGCATAAAATATGTCACACATGCAGGTTGATAAACAAGATACAACACTTCTTATTTACTCCACCACCCAACAACTACTCCACTCCTCCTCTCCTCTCTAATTACCACTCCACCATTGACTTTTATCTCTTCTTCCACTGTTAATGAGGGCAAACCCAGGTAAGCCATAACCTGGGGCAAGCATAGGGACCCTCTGCTCCACTGGTCTGTTTAATCCTTTTAGCACCTATGATGGGTGTTGGACAAGCTCAGGTTGCAGTTTTCCCCCATGATGATTTTCCAAGTCTGACTAATTATCCCCTACTGTCACAGTTTGAAGAAAAGCCACAGCCTTGTCTTTCACTGGTGAGTTGACTGTTTATGAAGTTGAGACTTAGGATGTTGTTCTCCTTTTCCTGTAGAGGAAGATCTAAGATACAAACATGTCCCAGTCTTCTTCCTTCTCCTCAGTCTATCTCACGTACTCTGACTGTTCATGAAGTTGACATTTAGGAATTTGTTCTACTTTTCCTGTAGAGGAAGATCTAAGATACAAATATGTCCCAGCGTTCTTCCTTCTCAGTCTATCTCAAGTCTTCATTCTGAAAACACTGTGTGAGCACCAGGCTGGAGATTAACTAAGATAAGTCCTAGCTAAACAATCCATTGCACCAGTCATTTCACAAGTTGTCTTGAATGGGGTTAACAACCAGACTTGTTGTTTTCATTCTCAGATGATTCTGATAATTATGATCACTGGAGTCCTTCAGAACTATTTTTCTCCCTTATTTATATCCAGCTGTTTGAGAGCTGAGCTGAAAGTCTCTAGGAAATTCCCATATTGTGGGTTCTAGAAGATTTCACTTGTAGAGAGTTGGTTCTGGATTCTGGGACCACTGGTTAGTTTTCCCAGATGATATATGGATGCCTCTCCTCCATCCTCTGTTCTCTGTTGATATATAGAATGGCACAACATCTCTTCACATGTGTTAAAAGATGATGTTATCATACATTAATATACACAGATGGAGATGGGGAAGGTTAAGGTTGATGATGTAGTGAATTTCACTCTGATGTACTGTGGTAATCACAAGACCATATGCTGAGACAGGGTAGCTTAACACAATTACAAGCAGTTATGGGGTCTAAGTTCCACCATGTTTGAACCACAGTAGACCTGGGCACAAGGAGGACCAGACACAGTACCGCAATCATTGTGACATAGCAACATGGGACAGGCATTGTGAAGGGAAATGGAAAATAGGCATTTACAACTGCAATATGCATTATGTATTAACTAATGGCATTTACCAAATTAGCAGACCAGACATCCATTCCTATGGCTGTGATGTTGGTGCATGAATGTCCTATTCCATATTCACACAGCAATGCCAGACCTCACCCCTTTTCTCAGACAGACCTGACTCACAGGTACATCATCTTCATCATCATCATGTGCTCTTTCCCCACTGAGTAATTTTCATGTCTACTACAGTAGGTAACAGAAGCTCAATTGCATAACAACTGTTCACATATGCACCAAGCACATATGTGGAAAAACATGTTTAGTCCTTGTAAATTTGCATGAGTCATACATTATATTCAGCCAACTAAGACACAGGTTCACACACCTATGGTTCTCTGAGGAACTAGTTTATATGAACCATCCAACAGTAGAGGTAATAGTGTAATACTTCAGGGAGAAATTGTATTAATTCTCCTGAGCATATAGCTACCAGGCATCACATGGACTTAGCAATTCTGGCGTGCCACATACAACCTGTTTACATATGGATATTGAAGCATCTTTCCTTCCACTAGATGTGAGAGGCTATTTATCAAATCACCAACTCACTCACTCCATCATTCTCTGCGTTTTACAAAGGAACTTGTACATGTTTCATCACTCATTCCCATTCAGACTGCCATTTGTTAACTCGCACGAGAGCAAAGGTACAGTTGATTTTAAGAATAAGTCATCCTAGGCATGGAGAATGCACAAGGGGTTTGGGTTTGCGAATCTGCATGAGTGTACTACATTCCTCAAGCATACGCAACCAGTCACAACAAGGGATTGATAGGCACTTGGAGTATACAGCGTGAAAGACGTGTCAAGGTTGAAGAAGCAGTATTCAGAATACTGGTGCACAGAAGTTAGGTTTTCCACTTTCACATTTTATTCATAAAATACTCTTATATTCTTCTCTTTCGTACATTAGGTCTAGCCACAACATTAAAGTATGTTTTAAAGTGGTACCTGTTGTCCAGAGAACAATATTACTGAATCTTTAAGGGCATTGTTGGGTCATCACATCACTCTAGCGACCGCTCCTGGTGAGATCCCCGCTCAAACTAATTAGATTTTAAAATATGGCCCAGGAATAGCGTGGGCTCATTACTTATGAACCAATCAAAAGACAAGTGCATACCGCCGCCTCCCCCAACTCGTTCTAGAACATACGATCTAAGAATAGCCCTTATATTTGGGATGGTCCCCGTTAAGACTTAAAGTATATTTATGAAATGTGTCGGACTGGAAATGGGGATTCTGTTCCATCATGCTACAGTTACCAATGCCAATCCTTGACAATGACAGAAAAAGAGAAAAGAAAAATCACAACAACAGAAATGAGATTCCTGAGAAGAATACTCAATGTATCAAGAAGAGATAAGATCTGAAATGAAGAAATCAGGACTAAAGTTGAGGTTGTATCTGCGCTAGATTTTATTAGAAGGCAGCAAGTCAAATGGCAAGTAGGTTACCAACTAACAGTATACCACAACAAGCAATGATGTACAGACCAGAGGGAAGTAGATGAAGAGGCCGACCACGTAAACGATGGACGCAGGGAATAACAGAATCCATGGGAATATAGATACATGAAGCCCATAAGCGGGCACTCGCCAGCTCTCTTTATACTTCACCTCGACACCGCAAGGTACAAGAGGAACAAGATGAGATGATGAGATGAGATTATTATACAATACAATAAAGCAAAACACAACACAACTCAATAAACACAAGACAACAACACAATACAAAATAACACAACACAAGATAACATAACATAGCGTAGCATAACATAACATAACGAAATTTAACATAACATAACGTAATGTAACGTAACGTAACATAACATTATTCATTCTGTAACATGTCCTTTGCAGAACCTTGCTCCCATAACAACCTTCCGGAAAACCTCTCGATCATAAGCAAGATGTCCCACGTCCGATACACCCATGTGGAGATCATCCGCCACATCCTGCACCCATCTTCTCTCTGGCCTTCCTCTTCCTCTCTTCCCAGGCATACACCCCTCCATTATTGATCTCTCCAAACTTTCGTGACGTTTCAAGTGACCAAAATATTTCGATTTTCTTTGTTTTATCGTCTTTAATAGCCAACCTTTTTCAATATTCAGCTCTTGAAGTATGGATGCATTTGTTCTTTTCTTTATCCAAGATATTCTTAGAACCCACCTATAACATTCATATTCAAAGGCATTTATGCGCTGTTAAGCTTATTTAGTAAGTGTCCAGGTCTCACAGGCGTATGTTGCAATGGGAAAGATGCATGCTCTTAAACATCAAATTTTTGTAGTTCTATCCCTCCCACCTTGTAATTTATTCTGTTGCTTTAGTCTTTGAAGAGAAATTGATAGTTGTTTAATTTCCTTAATTGTGTCACCGTTATTGGTAATCAATGACCCAAGATATTTAGTTTAGTTTAGTTTAGTTTAGTCGATGGATCAACATCACGGCACACGGGTGTAACCCATAAATGCTCCGTTCTCCTCTTAACTCAAACCTGAGTTTGGAGAAACTCAGCTCAGTGCACGAACTCCGTAGCACACGGCGAGGATCCTGAAATACTTGGGGGATGTGTCTGGGCTGCGTGGTCTCGAGGTATGGTGTCCGCCTCGAGTGCTAGAGGTCCCGGGTTCAAGCCCCGGTGAGGCCTGGGATTTTTTCACGTGGACTTCTAGTAATAACATTTCCCCTGGTCTCTTGGTAGTGAGATCGGACGCCCGTATGTATTGTTGCGCACGTAAAAAACCCTTGGCAGTTGGAAATCGAAAAAGAGTAGTCTAACGGCGCTGCCCGGGCAAAATTTCGAGTTAAAAATCACCCAAGATATTCAAAATGTTCCACCACGTCCAGTTGTTCCTCATTAACATATATTTCTTTCTCCATTGCAGTTTTATCTGTATGCATTATCTTTGTTTTTGCTATGTTAAGATATAAGTTGTGATTTTTACTATTCAATTGTGTTGAGGCTATTAGGTTTTCTATACATTCTGTGTTGTGGATAGCAATACTGTATCATCATCCATATGTTCTTTTGTATGGATGTGAAACTTAACAATGTGCAGTCCAGCTGAAAAAGATCTCATGGCTGCAGAAATTTGGTTTCTGAGGAAAATGCAAAGAATACCAGAGACAGACAGAAAAACCAATGACCAAGTACTACAGAAGACAAATGAAAATCGTAAATAGATTAGAGAAATTAGACGTAGACAGTCAAAATTTTTTGGACATGTTATGAGAAGAAATGGATTGGAGAACTTAGTGACAACTGGCAAGATCGAAGGGAACAGACCAAGAGGAAGACCGAGAGGAAAATACCTGGATGGCTTGGCCACATGGCATGGACGAGACAGGAACACTGAGCTGATCCACGACACTGATGATCGAGTGAAATGTCGAGTCATGACCGCCCACGTTTTCCGGCATCGCACATGATTTATTGATTGATCATCAGCATACCGAATCTCTGGTATGTCATGACCACCAATATTTAAGGCATCAAATAGCTCCCTGGCTATATTATCTCTTACATTTCTCATTATATTTTCGGCGTACAGGTTAAACAAATAGGGGGACAGATAAGGCCAGGTCCATGTGACCCATCCTTGAGTGATAATCACTTCGCCTTCCTTCTCTCTCTCTCTCTCTCTCTCTCTCTCTCTCTCTCTCTCTCTCTCTCTCTCTCTCTCTCTCTCTCTCTCTCTCTCTCTCTCTCTCTCTCTCTCTCTCTCTCTTCTTTCTTTCCTTGTTGTTATTAATGGTTGGTGATTGTTGTATATTCTTTTTCACTTGTTTCTGTGGGTATGACTATAGGGTTTGGCACATGTTGTCTACAGGGTACCATGGTTTCTTCAAGGTGCTGAAAAGGTCGTTATTTGGCTGAAAACTTGAGATATTCCAGAATGCTGTATATCAGTGGTTCCCAAGCTTTTCAAGCAGAGGGTCATTTCTACTATTTTCGGCAGTTAAGAGGGTCACAGCGTTATAAAATTATAAAAGTCATTCTTACCTTTCTTAACTTTCGTCAACACACTTCTAAAACTGTAAAGGCAGTCAGTGTCAGTACTACACTGCGGCCATTTGTGTGTGTGTGTGTGTGTGTGTGTGTGTGTGTGTGTGTGTGTGTTGTGTGTGTGTGTGTGTGTGTGTGTGTGTGTGTGTGTGTGTGTGTGTGTAACTGTTCTTCATAACCAGTTACTTAAGTTCAGATGTCAGTTTATCAATGTCTGGGCACAAATCTGTTGTGCCCAAAGTCATAAGCGCAGCTAGGTTACTGTCGGTGAGTCTGGAACGTTGCTTGCTTTTTTTTTTTTTTTTACGATAATTGCGGAAAATGACTGCTCGCATCTGTAAGTCGTGCCAAAATGACAAATGTATATCTCTGGGCGAATGAACGCAAGTGTTCAAATTGTTCGACAGGCAATAGTCGCCAGAATGAAATCATATGATCAGCTGAAGGTGAAGCAGGCAGCTCCAGAAATTTACATCTCAGTGCAGAATAGCATTTCAAATCAATTACCCCGTGCTGAAGGTTTTGCTATAATTGATAGAGCTTGGAATCAGGAAATACGAACGAATTTATGAAGTGGGCAACATTATCCTCCTCTATTGTGAACTCTTGAAATTTTGACTGAAAGATATCCAGAAGACTTTCAACTTTTACTTTGTACTATAAAAAGTCACATTTCTTTTCCACCACAAGTGTCTTCATATTTGGAAACGCCTCTAAAGTCCCTTCAATCAGCTGTCAGATAAACAGTCGTAGTCTCAATGAAGAAATTTCATCGCACAAATTTGTGAATAGTTTTTTTTTTTTTTTTTTTGGACCCCTGGATCCTCGCATTTAAAGAGTTATATTAAAAAACGAGGCCTCGCGTGCCACTTTCTGACATCTGGCGGGCCACAAGTGGCCCGCGGTCCGTGGTTTGGGAACTTCTGCTGTATATTACCTACAAGACAGTCAGAGTCATTTATGAGAGATGACTGGGATTCGTCTTGTCATTGCTTCAGGAGTCAATTCTCCTTAAGCCTCATTGACCTCTCAGGTTTACAGCGTCTTCAGCATTTGAAAACTAGCCAACCACCTTGCTGGTATCCTTATTTTTTATTGAGTGCCGTGCCAACCAGGGAAATACCTATTACCTCAGACTTAGCATTTTGAAGGTCCAGATCCTTTGGACATTCTCCGGATAATGTTGTGAAGATATCCTAGTATTTGTATTCTCTTTTGATTCTCAGGTGCAATGGTGGTGTTTGTTGTTTCAGTAAGTATTTGTATATCTGCTTGGCTGTCTGTTGTGTTAATGTTCGTTGCCTTGAATACGTGTTCTGTAGAAATGTGGTAGTGTGCTGTAATAATGCAGTGTTGTGTTGTCTATTTACCTAAGCCGGTGTATTCTAATTGCAGTATAGTATAATGCTAGTGAGTTTTGGTCTGGAGGATTGATGATGTGTCCTACCTACATGGTTGATTCTTCATGCTTGTATTTGTGTGTGTAAGTAATGTAGTGCTAGTCCTCTTTGTCTCTTATCTTGTATTAGTATTGTGTGTTGTATACTGTGCTATGTGTTGCTGAAGATGAAGTGTCTGATGTGTTTGTTAATGTCTGTGATTGTCTGTTTTAGGGGATCTAACACTGTAGCAAAATATATTATCTTAGGAATGATGAAGGTGTCCACAACTGTGCTTCTTCCAAAAATTGTTCATGTCTTGTATTTGTACCTAAATTTGTACCTAAAATTGTTGATGTATTGTATTTGTACCTAAATTTGTACCTAAAATTGTTGATGTCTTGTATTTGTATGTCTATTCCTGCTCCTTGGCGAAGGGTTTACCCACGCGGTTCCTAATCCCACGCACCCGCGTTCGAAACACAACTGAGCGCGATTTGGCAGCAGGCCTCCTTGCGTTGGGTTTTTTACGAAATGGTATGGGTGCCGGTCGTTCAGAAAGCAATAGCAAACTACTGAATGTAAACTTGCCAAGAGAACACAACAGCAAAAAAATTAAAAAATGCTAGTGTTGACTGCAACGTCCTGTAAAGGATATGCAACTAACTTGTTAGTATGTCTATAATTTGTTTTGTCAGTGAATGCAATGTTTCTGTGTGTGTTTTTCTGGGATCGCATGCATATATGATCCAATATATTTTCATGTTGTTTGTTACTGTTAGATCTGGCGGGAAAATCCGCTTTTTGCTTTCACTTTCCCAGACCCATTATTTTATATTTCTGTATGTTTATTTTGGCCCTACTTCCTTCACCAAACCGTCTGAAGATTTGATGTATGTTTATTGTGAATGTGTTGGTAGTAGGGAGGAAAGCGGTGTCATCTGCAGAAGCAATTAATTTCCGCTCCCCTAACACTTGTATACATGTTCCTTTAATGTTGGCGTCCTGTCTAATTACTTCTAAGCGTGGTTCTAGTGTGAGTACATATAGGATTGGTGATAGTGGACACCCTTGTTTGACAGATCTTGTGATCCTGAAGCTGGCAGTGAGAGAATGATTGACCAGTACCTTACTATCAGGATTTATATTCAAGATGTGTATCCACTGTTTATAGTATTGCCCTATGTTGCAGTGTGCTAGTGTTTTGTGTAAGTGTGAGTGTGAAATTCTGCCTTCTCCTGGCCCAGCGATGATAGAGAGGATGGACATTCTTTCTGGTGGGTGTATGTGATGGTACCTCTAATGAAGTGTGTATGTTGATGTATGTTTCGGTGTTGAATACTGCATTATTGGTCTGGCGAGTGATTTTACTAAGCTTTTGTAGTTTTTTGTGTGTTTAGTAATGAGCTGGAATTATAGTATTTCAATTGCGTTCTGTCGGTGTTGTCTTTGGTGCTATCAGACCCAGCCGTCTAGTTATTTGCCTTTTTTGTATACTCTTGCTCTGTCTCCTTAAAGACTGCCACTTGTCACTAAATGTTTCAGTTTATGTCTCCACATAACATAAAATTATTGACGGCCTACGTATAATTTGTTTAATCAATTTACGGTTATGAATCTGTTTCTTGAAGCGATGTCACGATTGGTGTTTGTCTCCCACGGCTCCAATTTTCCACAGTAACACAGTGTCTATAAACACGTGATAGGAAATGTGATTTTGCATTTGTGTGACCGTTCTCGACTCGTTCCTTGAATTCTTACCTCGATCCTAACCCGCGAATTAGTGCTTCGCCAGGAGATTCAATTCGCGTGGTTTCAAACGGGTAGAGGTACCAAGAAGTGCGTTACTTATGCATGCAGATATGCGAGGGAGTGGGTATTTGTGTGTTATTGAGTGGGTGCACAACGGTGAGAGTTTGTGCAAATGACGTAAGTATGTTTGCAGGTATGTATGTGTGTGTGTGTTTACGAATGTGCGTGTTTACGTGTGTCTGCATGTATTATAACATGGTAATGTGCATTGTTTGTGTTTACAAAATTAATTTTACAATATTTTTTTCTCCTATGTGAATGTAACATGCACAAGTGATGAACGAGAGATGAGTGATTGGAAGGGCCGAATGTAAGACGCTTACCCAATTTGTGACCATTGGAAAATACAGTTCGTTCGTTCGTTCGTTCATTCGTTACTTAGAAATGTCCTTGAATAAGAGTTAGTTAATTTCTACTGCCTACTTTTTGTATGTCTGGCTCCTTACCTGTCTGTCTGCCCGTCTGTCTGGTTGGCTGTTTGTTTAACTACGCATCTACCTGTCCACCTACTCGTCCGCCGGCCTGCCGCCTTTCTGTCACTCTGATTACCTGTCTTTCTGTTTATATGCATATTTGTCTATCTATCTGATTGTCTGCCCTCCAGAACGTCTATCTCTTTGTATGCGTGCCTGACGCACTGACTGTCGCCCCCCCCCCCCCCCCCGCCTATTTGTGTGTTTGTTGTTCTCAGTTAGCCTTGAGTGATGTGTGGATGAAATAATGAATGAGAGTGATAGAAGGGCAGAATGTTAGACGGGCCTGCGTGCCGAATTCTTAGCCACTTGAAAATAAAGTATGTTCGTTTGTTCGTTCTTTCCATCTGTCTGAGCTTCCGTCAGTCCGGTTTCTTACCCGTTCTGTCCGGTTATCTACTCGTTCCTCACAACGTCAGTCCTTCCGTTGTTGTTGTTGTTGTTGTTTTGTTTGTTTGTTTGTTTGTTTGTTTTTTGTTTTGTTTTTTGTTGGGGGGGGGGGGGGGTGTTCCTTTTTTGGATTTAATAGAAGAATTCGGAAAAAAAACCGGCTGGCAGAATACGACATAACTTTCAGCCATCGATCCTTCATTATATTTGTGAAAGTCGCTCACACACTTTTATTCCAAACGTTAAAACAGTCTGACATTGAATACAATGTTCTTGTGTTTACAAAACACATAGACCACCAGCAGACGTGACTGGCGGGAAGGAAAATAAAACAACGCAGAATCTAACTAATAAACGTGTCGATGAAATGTCATCGTGAAGAATTTATCAGGTCAGGGCGATCGCTGTCGTGGCAATTTGCAGTCGCGTGTTTCTGCTTCTCTATTGTGTTTATTCGCCATCGGACCTTCGTGCGAATCATTTGGAGTTCTTGTTTTTTGGGGCGGTTGCAGGTATGTTTGCATGCGTCTTTTCTCCACGACGGTTAATTAGTTATTGTTGTTGGTTTTCGTTGTTGGTAACATCATACCTATTCGAGTTCACTGATACACGCGGCAGCCGAGGTGTCTAGCACACTTGCTTGCAACCGCGGGAATCGTGTGTTCCAGTCCACATCGAGAAGGCTGATTTTACACTTATGTTTTCGCTTGCTTTCAACTTTAACTTAGTCCACACACGATACCACCACTAGGGGCTGTACTGGGCTGATTTCTGTGCTAGGTCAAGCTTTCCCTATTACCGGAGTCCCTCGCCACCAGGCGAACCCACTCCGACTTCATTTTTTTTTTGTTCGCATATCCTTTACAGAGCCGGCTGCCTGGCCCAGAGGTTAGCAGCTTTCTCCGTTAACCCCGAATACTCTCGTGGTCAACGTGAGCGGACGAGAATTAGAATTGGTTCGAGTCACGCCAGTGACTTATGAGAGTATGGAGCCGGTCGCTCAGAAAGCTCGTGGCGTGCTGATGAGCGTAATCTAGCCTAGGAATCAACATACAGCTGAAAGATGCTGGTGTTGACCGCAATATCCTGAAACAGGATTGAAACGCGGAAAAAAAAATATCCTTTACAGGACATCGCTGTCAACATCAGCATCTTTCAGCCGATAGTTGATCTCTTGGCAAGATTACGCTCAGTAGTTTGCCATTGCTTTCTGAGCGACCGGCTCACATACCCCATATGTTACTGACGCAGAGAGAACAGCTACATCACGCACATCTATTCGATTCTCACGCACATCACGTTACTCACGAGAGTACTTGTAATTTACGTTCCCCAAGTCAAAGACTGGACGTCAAAATTTAAGTCCCACTGACAGGCATAGAATGAACCCACTACCACGGCCATCAGATAATTTTAATTGGTATGATCTTCTGTCTTTCAATATATATGGTACATTGTATTAACCCCACTGTCTTTTGATAACATCATTTCTTATTTGGTAGGATAAGTAAGTTAGTAGCTCTCCTTAAGCGTCTAAGGATAATTCCAAGTTTGGCGTTGGTAGCATAGGGTTAGTGTAAGTATTTTGTTTATCTGTCGTTTGCGGACATAGGTATACCTGCATGTTTCAGTATGGGTGATAGTTGATATGCAAGCACACTTCATCATTATCATCATCATCAAGTGCCCTGCCAGCTGGCGTAGGCGTTCATGGCTCTCCACAGATCTCGGTCTTTGGTCCCTACCGGACGAGGATGTCCCAAGACGGCCATTAACGTCGTTCACTAACTCTGAATTATATTTGTCCATGCAGACTTGGGAATATAATGTAGTGGCTTCCCCTTGCCTTCCATATCCACATGGTGATCTTTTACCTCTGCCTTTGACAGCCATTTTCGACTGTCAGGACAAGTGAGTGCCCTGCTCTGCTGCAGAGTTGTCCCGGTGGATACTCGGTCCCCAGGCCTACGTTAGCCATACCGTAGTGTGTTTCCCATCCGCGACCACGGGGAGGTGCAGTTGGGATTTTCCCTTCCTAAGTTATGGCCTATGATGGCCAAAACTCTCCAGTACTTTTAGAGGACCTATTGGTTTCTGAAATCTGATTTCAACTTCTCTGTCTAGTATGCCATTTTCTGTGATCATTCCTCCAGGATATTTCAATTCTTAAACTGTAGCACAATGTAATGACGACTGTTAACGCCTGGCCTTGCAAGTTGAGTATTATGTCATGTCCCTCAGAAATACATTTGTCTAAAGTAAGCAGTTACACATCTTTACTTTACATATGTGATGATGTTGTTGTTGTTGTTGATGATGATAATGATGATGATGATGATGATGATGATGATGATGATGATGATGATGATGATGATTATGTATCATGCCCATAGGCATAGACGGTCATGGCTCGTTATCTCACACGATCACTGGAGTCGTGTACCAGCTATGTATTCTTGTCCCTGTTATGCCACGTGGCCAAGCCATCCTGGTATTCAGCTTTGTCTTCTCCTTGCTCACTTCCCACCAAGTTTTCTTGTTGTAGCTAACTGTGAAAATCTCTTTCTGCTCAATAAAGTTTTAATGATTAATTTTCCTCATAACTTGCCCATAAATCTTTAACAGTAGACGTCTAATTTGTCTAATCAATTTACGGTTGTCATTTGTTTCTTAGCGGACTGTCTCAGCAGATTTTTTCTTTTCTTTATGTGCCTCCTTGATTTTGATAGCATTTTACTCAGAAATCACATTTCCACTTTTTGAGCATGTCTGCAATTGTCCGTGTTTCACATACATACACCAATATATATTAAATATAACACTTAAACACTCTCATTCATCATCATCAAGTGCCCTGCCAGCTGGCGCAAGCGTTCATGTCTCTCCACAGATCTCGGTCTTTGGTTTTCTGGATCAACTCTGCTGATGATATATTCCTCCATGCCACCGTCTCAATCCATCCAGCATAATTTCTCTTGGTCTGCCTCCGCCTCTCTTCCCCTTGATCTTTCCAGTTGTCACGATGTTCTCCGATGTCTCTCTTCTCATCAAATGGTCAAAGAAAGCTCATTATATATTGTTGTTGTTTGTCCATCAAGAATGATGATGACCATTCATTTCATCCAGTGGGGTTGAAAGTATGGAGCCGTGGGTTCTAAGATGGCTGATAAGGCCTATTTTGGCTCGAAATGTTCTTTGACAATGTGGACAAAGAATGCTTGACGTTTCTGGAGGCGGATTTTCTGCAGTGGTTTTTCTGTTCTGTCTTTTCTTCACAGCTCTTGCAGTCCTGGTTGCCTCACAAGTGACTGCACCCTTGCGTAATGATGTACGCCACGAATTTCGGTCTCTGGCTGCAGTCTCCCAGGTGTCATGATTAATTCCAAAAGCATTCAGTGAGATTTTCAGAGTGTCTTTAAAGCGTTTCCTCTGGCCGCCTTGGGAGCTTTTACCACAACGCAACTCGCCGTAAAAAAATTCGTTTAGGGAGCCTGTGATCTGGCATGCGAGTAAAGTGACCAGCCCAGCGAATCTGATTCTTCATTAGTAGAGTGTGGATACTGGGCATGGACGCTCTTTCTAGGACTTCAGTGTCTGGGATCTTGTCTTGCCATTTAATCTTCAGTAACTTCCTAAGGCAGACTGTGTGGAAGTGGTTTAATTTTTCTTTTTTAATTTTTTTTTTTTTAATGTTTTTTTTTTTTTTTTTAATTTTTCGCTGATAAACAGTCCAGGTTTCACAAGCATATAGCAGTGTCGATAATACAACTGCTTTGTAGACTTTCAGCTTTGTTTGCAGGCTTATTCCATTTCTGTCCCATACATTCTTGTACAGTCTGCTAAAGGCCTCGCTGAAGTTGGATATTCCTTGCATTCACTTCGTCATCAATTGTGACAGCTTGTGACACAGTGCTGCCAAGAAAGGTGAATTTGTCCACAACACTTAGACTATGACCATTCACCTTGATATTCGGCACAGTGTGATTATTCCCTGGAATATATTAAATATAACACCTTAACACACTCATTATATATTAAATATAACACTTTAACACACTCACTATGTATTAAATATAACATTTTAACACACTCATTATATTTTATATAAAATACTTTAACACACTCATTATATATTAAATGGGACGCAGAGGTGTTTCCAAGGCACCAGGGCCGGGTTATTTACTGACCAAGACCTATTGACGCGTCCTCGTCGAGCGTCCTGGGCAACAGGTCCCTTCGGGTTCCTGGCTAAAGTCAGTAGGATCGCCGATTCCTCCGAAGTCGGAGAGTGTCTGTCTGTACGGCGAGGAACCACCTGTACGGCGAGGAACCACCAGCCTGCACACCAATAAGCCAGACATGGGACAACGGATACTCACGCAAACCTCAGGTCCTGTATGACATCACACTGATGATGGACAACAGGATGCCTTTATCCGACATACAGGACTTCGCGTTGGAGCTCAAGCCAACGAACACAAGCAAGCAAGCATATATTAAATATAACACTTTAACACACTCATTATGTATAAAATATAACACTTTATGACACTCATTATATTTGAAATATAACACTTTAACACACTCAATGTATATTAAATATTAAACTATAATACACTATATATATATATAGGAGGAAAATATTTTCTGAGGAAAATGCAAAGAATACCATGGACAGACAGAAAAACCGATGACCAAGTACTACAGGAGACAAATGAACAACGTAAACTGATTAGAGAAATTAGACGTAGACAGTCCACATTTTTTGGACATGTTATGAGAAGAAATGGATTGGAGAACTTAGTGACAACTGGCAAGATCGAGGGGAACAGACCAAGAGGAAGACCGAGAGGAAAATACCTGGATGGCTTGGCCACATGGCATGGACGAGACAGGAACACTGATGGGAGCATCTCATTTAATTCATATAAGTAGTCATATAAGTTCCCGTTCCCGACTGTCAGTCTGTCTGTCTGTCTGTCTGTCTGTCTGTCTGTCTGTCTGTCTGTCTGTCTGTCTGTCTGACCCGGCCCGGCTTCTTCCAGTTCCTGGCGGGGATCTGACTGTCTGTCTGTCTGTCTGTCTGTCTGTCTGTCTGTCTGTCTGTCTATCTATCTTTGCATCTATGTATCTATATCTATGTATCTATCTATCTATCTATCTATCTATCTATCTATCTATCTATCTATCTATCTATCTATCTATCTATCTATCTATCTATCTATCTATCTATCTATCTATCATTCTGTCTGTCTGTCTGACCCGGTCCGGCCCGGCTTCGCCCAGCCCCTGATGGGAGCATCTCATTTAATTCATTTAAGTAGTCATATAAGTTCCCGTTCTCGACTGTCTGTTTGTCTGTCTGTCTGTCTGACCCGGCCCGGCTTCGCCCAGTCCCTGGCGGGGATCTGTCTGTTTGTCTGTCTGTCTGTCTGTCTGTCTGTCTGTCTGACCCGGCCCGGCTTCGCCCAGACCCTTATTGGAGCATCTCATTTAATTCATGTAAGTAGTCATATAAGTTCCCGTTCCCAACTGTCTGTCTGACCCGGCCCGGCTTCGCCCAGTCCCTGGCGGGGATCTGTCTGTCTGTCTGTTTGACCCGGCCCGGCTTCGCCCAGTCCCTGATGGGAGCATCTCATTTAATTCATATAAGTAGTCATATAAGTTCCCGTTCCCGACTGTCTGTCTGTCTGTCTGTCTGTCTGTCTGTCTGTCTGTCTGTCTGTCTGTCTGTCTGTCTGTCTGTCTGTCTGTCTGTCTGTCTGTCTGTCTGACCCGGCCCGGCTTCTTCCAGTTCCTGGCGGGGATCTGTCTGTCTGTCTGTCTGTCTGTCTGTCTGTCTATGTATCTATCTATGTATCTATGTATCTATATCTATCTATCTATCTATCTATCTATCTATCTATCTATCTATCTATCTATCTATCTATCTATCTATCTATCTATCTATCTATATATCTATCTATCTATCTATATATTAGCCAGGGGACTTAACCTAAGATATAACAATGCTACTAAAGGTTATGTCCCTTTATTTAATTTTTCTTATGTTAAGTCATGTAAATTTAAATATTAAATTTTAGTAAGTATGTTAGTATTGCCTATAACCAAACTATGACTGTTGGTTGCACTGGAATGAGAAGAAGACGTGTAGAAAATTTCATCTCAATCGGATGGACTGTTCGCGAATGCATAAAGAACGGACGGACATACACACATCGCCTTATATATATATATATATATATATATATATATATATATATATATATATATATATATATATATATATATATATATATATATATATATATATATATATATATTAAATAAAACACTTTATCACACTCAATATATATTAAATATTACACTTCAATACACTTATTATATATTAAATATAACAATTTAACATACTCATTATATATTAAATAAAATACTTTAATAAAATCATTATATATTAAATTAGTTTAGTCGTTGGATCAACATCACGGCACACGGTTTAACCCATAAGTGCTCCGTTTTCCTCCTAACTCAAACCTTTTTTAACTCGAAATTTTTGCCCGGGTAGTGCCGTTAGGCTATTCTTTTTTCGATTTCCAACTGCCAAGGGTGTTTTTACGTTCGCAACAATACATACGGGCGTCCGATCTCACTACCCAGAGACCAGGGGAAATTTTATTACCGGAAGTCCAGGTGAATTTTTTTTATAAATCCCGGTCCTCACCGGGGCCTGAACCCGGGACCTCCAGCATTCGAGGCGGACCGGAACCTCCAGCACTTGAGACGGACACCATATCTCGAGACCACTCAGTCCCCTTATATATAAATTATTAAATATAACACTTTAACACACTCATTTATATTTTACATATAACACTTCACACTCTCATTTTCTCAACGTAATTAACATCATAATATATGTGAGTGTATTTTGCATCTCCTTAAAGATTACATTTGCATATAGACAATGTTTTCATTGTATGGTGTCGAAATTTAGCTATGTGTTTAAACAGAAATACTTACTATTGTATTTTATGTGCTTACAGATTTCAATACAGCGTCGTGGGCATATGTTACACATGGTTCTAGCCTATTGGCAATTAGGCCTAACCATTTAGCTTAGATGTGTAGTAGGGTACATAATGCAGAACTGTATAAGTGTCAAAACGGTTATTTACTGCCTATATAGTGTATGGCAGCGAGATCTTGTGCCTAATGAATTTAGGCCGCCTGGCTAGTGCAGTCTCCGCGAAATGTGCAGGTTGGGGTTTTCTTTTTACCCCCGACAGAAAAAAAAATGCACATGTTCCCGAGGATTCTCGAAACTCGCTAGCCTCTTCTCGTGTATAAGTATGCTTGTAGCATTTGTACAATGACTGGCCGAGCGGCGCATCTCTCGGAACTATACGTCAATTCGTGAACCACGACTGTATGATTGCATCTTTCTATGGTGTATTTTTAATGACTGTGTAGTGTTTGAAAATATTGCCGGTCTAAGTTTTGTCTTTACCTATTATGTTGCATGAACTTTAATGGGTGTGAATACAAAACGTGGACCGGCAATATTTTCAAACACTGCACGGTCATTAAAAATTCACCCTACATATGTTCCAAAACAACGCTCGCCTGGCGGTCATGAGTTCGGGTCTCCGCTGGAACTTTAAAAAGGCAAGAAAAGTACCTGAGCTTCCAGGTTGACCCAGCCTAAAATAGGTACCAGGAACTAGCTTGTGAAGTAAAGATGACCAGTGATACTGACCACATAACCCTGGGGCTAACTGACCACATTAACCTGGGGTGCCGACTGACAAGTAATACTGAAAACATAACCCTGGGGTGCAGACTGACCGGTGATACTGACCATATAATCCTGGGGTGCCGATTGACCGGTGATAATGACCACATCACCCTTGGGTACCAATTGAGCACATCATCCTGGGGTGCCGAATGATCACTTCACCCTGGGTCGCCGACTGGTCACTTCACCCTGGGATGCCGACTGATCACTTCACCTTGGGGTGCCGATTGACCACATCGCCCTGGGGTGCCGACTGACCACATCGCCCTGGGGTTCCGACTGACCACATCGCCCTAGGGTGCCGACTGACCACATCGCACTGGGGTGCCGACTGACCACATCGCCCTGGGGTGCCGAATGACCACATTACCCTGGGGTGCCGACTGACCACATCGCCCTGGGGTGCCGAATGACCACATCGCCCTAGGGTGCCGACTGACCACATCGCCCTGGGGTGCCGACTGACCACATCGCCCTGGGGTGCCGACTGACCACATCGCCCTGGGGTGCCGACTGACCACATCGCCCTGGGGTGCCGACTGACCACATCGCCCTGGGGTGCCGACTGACCACATCGCCCTGGGGTGCCGACTGACCACATCGCCCTGGGGTGCCGACTGACCACATCGCCCTAGGGTGCCGACTGACCACATCGCCCTGGGGTGCCGACTGACCACATCGCCCTGGGGTGCCGAATGACCACATTACCCTGGGGTGCCGACTGACCACATTACCCTGAAGTTCCAACTGATCTATGCAAGTATTCTACGTATGGGTCTACGTCTATATGCCCATTGCGTCTAAAATGCGCCAAGGGGTACTTTACTTTACTTTACTTTACTTTACTTTACTTTACTTTACTTTTGGTTTATCTTTACTTTACTTTACTTTACTTTACCTTTACTTTACTTTACTTTACTTTTCTTTTCTTTACCTTTGCTTTACCTTTACTTTACTTTACCTTTGCTTTACCTTTACTTTACTTTACTTTACTTTACTTTACCTTTACTCTACCTTTGCTTTACCTTTGCTTTACCTTTACTTTACTTTACTTTACTTTACCTTTACTCTACCTTTGCTTTACCTTTGCTTAACTTTACTTTACTTTACTTTACTTTACTTTACTTTACTTTACTTTACCTTTGCTTTACCTTTGCTTAACTTTACTTTACTTTACTTTACCTTTACTTTACTTTACTTTACTTTACTTTACTTTACCTTTGCTTTACTTTACTTTACTTTACTTTACTTTACCTTTGCTTTACCTTTGCTTTACATTACTTTACTTTACTTTACCTTACTTTACTTTGCCGGTCTCCGTGGCGAAGGATTTACATAGGTTATGGATGCGGTTCGTGATCACGCATATCCGAGTTCGAAATACAGCGCGATTTGGTAGCAGACCGCGTAGTGCTGGTGTTTATCGGAATTGTATGAGTGCCAATCGTTCATAAAGCAGTGGCAAAATACTGAAAATAAACTTACCAAGACATCAGCAACAGCAAAAACTGCTGGTGTTTACTGCAAACGTCCTGTATAGGACATGCAACAATTCTTTTTTTTCTCCCCTGTTCTTTACTGTACTGTACTTCTTCACAGATGAGATATAACGTGAAATGGCGAGGAATAATGCACAAGGAGTTGGCATGACCAACCTGGCATATGAGGTCACCGACACAGCGGTAGATAACTCTGCACATGAGCAGGCGGATAGAAGCATCAGGTAAGAAAGAGAGTGAGGGAGAGGAAGAGACAGTATGATGGCGTTAAAGAGATAGAGTGAGTGAAAAAGAGTGCGAGAGATGTAGAATGAGAGATATAGAGAGAGCTTAGGAGGGAGGGAGAGCAGAGAGAGAGAGAGAGAGAGAGAGAGAGAGAGAGAGAGAGAGAGAGAGAGAGAGAGAGAGAGAGTCTATCTAGACCAACAGGACAGCGGTTAGAATAGATTGCGATACATCAGATTGATTTGACTTACAGCAAATAGTCCTTCATGGCTGTCTGCTGTCCCCCTATTTGTTTAACCTGTAAGCCGAAAATACAATGAGAAATGTCAGAGATGATATAAACAAGGAGCACTATGATGCTCTAAATATCAGTGGTCATGACATACCAGAGATTCGATATGCTGATGATACAGTATTGCTATCCACAACACAGAATAGTATAGAAAACCTAATAACCTCCACCAAACTGAATAGTGAAAATCGCGACTTATATCTTAACATAGAAAAAACAAAGATAATGCATACAGATAAAACTATTATATATACAATAGAGAAAGAAATATACGTTAATGAGGAAAAATTGGAGGTGGTGGAAGATTTTGAATATCTTTGGTCATTGATTACCAACAATGGTGACACAATGAACGATGTTAAAAGACGAATAGATATTGCTCTTCATAGACTAAAACAACTGAATAAATTGTGGAGCGGGACAGATAGAACTACAAACATCATATTTTTTTAAGAGCATGCACCTTTCCCATTGGAACATACGCCTGTGAGACCTGAACACTTACTAAACAAGCTGAACAGCTCATAAATGCCTTTGAATATAAATATTACAGACGAGTTCTAAAACTATATTGGATAAAGAAAAGAGCAAATGCATCCATACTTCAAGAGCTGAATATTGAAGAAGGTTGGCTATTAAATTTTTTGTAGTTTCACCTGTCCCACTACATAATTTATTCAGTTGCTTTAGTCTTTGAAGAGCGGTACATTCAATAGTCGTTTGTGAAAAGGCCACAGGACGGTCAGGCGTAGAGGATGCTCATATCTGTAACACCAGAGGGCCGAGTTTAAATCCCTTTATGGTATAACAGGTAAGTAAAGGGCCCTTTTACACGCTTTAAGCACAATGGACATATGGTGCTAGACCCGGATTTTTATAACTGATAAGCATCTCGACTGCACATTTTTATTGACAAATTGTCACTTGTTGATGAGGTCATTGTCATTATGATAGCCTTTACTTCCCCAGACATGTCCCGGTACTCGTATTAGGCTGGGTCCACCATGTTACTTGTAAACATCCACCTCGATAGGTTTTCGAACCTGAGATCACCGGGTCGGCTGCCCGGCGTGCTAGCCACTGCTCCAATGAGTCTCCCTACTCAGGGTGGTGTTGAGCGTATCACCGTGGATGGAGACACACCAACAAGGGAGGTTAGCACGCGTGTATTCAAAATGGGATAGCATTACTGTTATGTCCCTTTAACAAGATATTCTACACGCCTGAAGCCGTTGTGAGCATTTGGTGCTAGACTGATATCTATATAGGACAATCGATATTCGGTGGGTGATATTATTCTACTAGGTCAGCATGGCCGAATGGATAAGAACGCGTGTTCTTGAACATCTGGTGTGCTGATGCCCAGGTAAGGGGTTCAGCCCCTTCACTAAAGTGTTGACCTATCGTCCTTGACTATGGGAACGTAAATTACAAGTACCTCTGAAGTCGGAGTTTGTTCTTTTGATGACGTGGGACACTGTTAATATGGAAAGCTAATGCACGTCGTCTCCCTGGCCAAGGAGTTAACGACGTTGTTCGTAATCCCGTATATCCACGTGGGGAAAACAGCTGCGCGAGATTCGGCAGCGGTTAGCATCGCGCTGGTAACTTACGGGGGTGTGTGAGCCGGTCGTTCAGAAAGCAATGGCAAAACCTTTTTTTTTTGCATATCTCTTACAGGACGTTGCAGTCAACATCAGCATTTTCCAGCTACTGTTGATGTACTAGGCAAGATTACGCCCAGTAGTTTGCCATAGCTTTCTGAGCGGCTGGCTCACACACCCCGTAAGATACCAGCGCGGTGAGAATCGCTACCGATTCTTGCGCAGGTTACGTTACTCACGAGAATATACGGGATTACGGAGAAAGACGTTAACAGGGTGACCGGCAGTGGCAGACTACTGAACTTAAAATTTACTATTACATCAACAGCAGCTGAAAAATGCTGGCGTTGAATGCAACGTTCTATAAGGAATACGAAACATACACACACAAAATCCACATGCAAAATTTAGTCCACCATTATTAGAAGTATTGTGTATGGACTACGCTTGAGTTCACAGCGAGGGAGCGCCAAAAAAAAAGTTTTCTTTTTTTTCTTTTTCTTTTGTCCTTCACTACCCTATGCCGATTGGCGTCGCAGGCTTGTTTGATGATTGTGTTCCGAACTAGGGCTCGCTTGGTCTCTTGGTACGCTAAGATGTAGCTTTTTAAGGTGCTGATGACTCCGTCGATTTATCTTTTTCGTGGTCTTCCCCTGTCTCTTGATGTTTCCATTTTCATGTTGTTTGCTATTGCTGCTGGCGACATTGGGTCCATTCTCAATAAGTGGCCGAACAAGTTACGTCTTTTTTAGCAATGAATTTAACAACTAGTGTTGCTCCAACTGTTCTATAGATCTCGTTTCTAATATGGTCCTTTATTGATTTATGGCCGGTCTCTCTGGCCGAGGGGTTACAACACTTTCTCCGTAATCCCGTTTATCACGCAGAGTCTCGTAGCGGGCGAGAACTGGGGGAGGTTCGACCCCCGCTGGTGACTTGCGGGATAACTGAGCCGGCCGCTCAGAAAGCAATGGCAAACTACTGAGCGTAATCTTGCCAAGAAATCACCATACAGCTGAAAGATGCTGATGTTGACAGCGATGTCCTGTAAAGGATATGCAAAACATAATAATTGATTTATGATATTATTGTTTTATGTAACACCCTATGTTTTGATTGTGCCTGGTTTTTATAATTAAATGTGTAATATGCCCTCTAAGCTATCCTGGTGAAAATTGGGATATCCTTTATCTAATATAGGGGACGCTTTAGCGAAGTTAAAGAATCTCGCTGATAATGTCATTAGCACAGTCGGAGGGGAAACTGTCCGAATTGGCATTAACTTCTATATACATTAACTTCTATATAAAAACTTCTATATAAATTAACTTCTATATAAATTAACTTATATAAAAATTAACTTATATAAAAATTAACTTCTATATAAATTAACTTCTATATAAATTAACTTCTGTATAAATTAACTTCTCTATAAATTAAATCATCATAACATGTGTCCTACACATAAGCGTGGACTATCAGGGTTCGCCATCTCGCGATATCACCAGTCTTTGGTCAGGTCGGCGCTCTTCTCCTGATTATGCTGTATAGCAAAACGATCTAGGTTTTTTTTTTTTTCGTTTTGCCTTCCCTGTGCACTTTTCCCCATCATGTTTGCGAGTTGTCACTAAATTTTCAAGTTTTTTCCCTTCCTCACAAGGCCCCCCCCCCCCCCACCGAAAAAACCTCCCAAAACAACACACACACACACACACACAGACACACACACACACACACACACACACACACACACACACACACACACACACATACAAAGCGTCTTAACATGCAAACCAAGTATATAAACATAATTGATTTAATTTTAAAAATGAATGAGGGTTGTTATAGCGTTCTTAAGATGTTCTTTATTTAATTCGAAATGCATGCCAATACACGTGTTAACTGATTAAGTGTCAATAGATGATTGGTAGTCGATATGTTAAGTGTTAAGTGAATTCAGTTAAGAGGTTAAGAGTAACACGAATCCCTTTGAAGTAGCAGCCACAACAATTGCAGTTACTATCACAACGCCAAATCCAGGTTGACAGGCAGAAGGTCATGCATGCGGTTGCAAGAAAAGATAGCTCCTGCACTACAGTATCTGAATCTGCGTTTGAACCTGTCACTGAGAAAATACTTAAGGCTTAAGTCATGCGGCCTGGAGCTGCGGGTGGCTACAGGCTGACGATAAATGTCACGTGTGATAAAACATACTAAGGCCAAACTTGCGAACGCGGTTCGTGAGCTGGGTACCAGGCGTTTGAAACACAGCTGCGACCGATTTGTGCAACAGACCGTGTCGCGTTGTGTTATAACGTGTTGGTATGGGAGCCGGTCGTTCAGAAAGCAATGACAAACTACTGAACGTAAAACTTGCCTAGTACATCAACAGCAGCTGAAAATACTGATGTTGACTGCAACCTCCTGTAAGAGATATGCAACATTAAAAAAAATGCCAAATGTGATATAATATATTGCTAAATATCATATGTGATATAATATATTACTAAATGTCATATGTAATATAATATATGGCTTAATGTAAAATATGATATAATGTATAGCTGAATGTCATATGTGATATAATGTATTGCTAAATGCCATATGTGATATAATGTATTGCTAAATGTCATATGTGATATAATGTATTGCTAAATGTCATATGTGTATTTAATGAATGGCTATATGTAAATGTGATATAATGTATTACTAAATGACATATGTGATATAATATATTGCTAAATGACATATGTGATATAATATATTGCTAAATGACATATTGATATAATATATGGCTAAATGTCATTTGTTATATAATATATTGCTAAATGTCATGTGTGATATAATATATGGCTAAATGTCAGATGTGATAAAAGATATTGCAAAATGCCATATGCGATACAATGTATAGCTAAATGCCATATGTGATATAACATATTGCTAAATATCATAGTTGATATAAAATATTGCTAATTGTCATATTTGATATAATATATTGCTACATATCATATGTGATATATGTACGGCGGAAAAAGGGGTGGTGTGGCGGCCAGGGACAATGGAATATCAGCTGTTCATCTTTGCAAGCTTGCATGTGCGTGCGCGAGTGTGTATTCGTTTCCGTCCTTGCAGGTTGGGGGTTCGGTACAGAGGTAAATTACTCTTTTACACGCCATAAGCCACTTGGGGGAATATGAAGCTAGACCCATATATATATATATATATATATATATATATATATATATATATATATATATATATATATATATATATATATATATATATATATATATATATATATATATATATATATATATATCACTGGGCGCTCGGTGGGCACTCTGTCCACCTTTACCCCCCACCGCATTTACTGGTACCCGTGTCAGTCTGGATCGACCTGGGAGCCCAGGTAAACTTTTATAATCCGCCATGATGGGGAACAACTGGATCGGTAGACCAGCAGGCTCCCGGTCCTAGGTATGCAGGTAGTAATGTAGGTAGTTTTTAAGTAGGCAGGTGGTTGTGTAGGTAGATTTCTAGGTAGGTAGTTATGTAGGTGGTTTCCTAGATAGGCAGGAAGTTATGTAGCTAGCTTCCTAGGTTGGCAGTAGTTACGAAGGTAGCTTCCTAGGTAGCAGGTAGTTATGTAGGTAGTTTTCTAGTTAGGCAGGTAGCTATGTAGATAGTTTTCTAGATAGACAGGTAGTTATGTAGATAGTTTCTTAGGTAATCGGGTAGTTATGTAGGTAGGTTTCTAGATAGGCAGGTAGTTATGTAGGTAGTTTCCTAGGTAATCGGGTAGTTATTTTGTAGCTTCCTAGGTAAGCAGGTAATAATGTAGGTAGCATCCTAGGTATGCAGATCGTTATGTAATAGGTTCCAAGGTAGGCAGGTAGTTATGTAGGTAGTTTTCTAGGTAGTCAGGTAGTTTTGCAGGTAGCTTCCTAGAGAGGCAGGTGGTTATGTAGGTATAGGGTATATTTTTAATGACTGTGCAGTGTGTGAACATATTGCAGGTCCAAGTTCTGTATTCACCCTCTATAAAGTTATTGCAACCCAATAGGTAAATACCAAACTTAGACCGGTAATATTTTCAAACACTGCACAGTCATTAAAAATGCACCCTATAGTTTCATAGGTGGGTGGGTGCGTTGGTGGGTACGAAGGTAAGTAGGTGGTTACGTAAGTAACCACTAAGTAAGTAATTATTAATGTGAGTGAGTAAGTAAGTAATGACCTTACTTTGTTCATGCGATGAAAAGAGAAGCGTTGGAGAACATCTTGACAACTGGAAAGGTCGAGGGGAAGAGGGGCAGAGACAGACAAAGAGAAATAATGCTAGATGGATTGAAACGGTCGCATGGAGGAATATCAGCTGCAGAGTTTATACAGAAAACCAAGGAGCGAGATTTGTGGAGAGTCATGCACTTGCTGATTGATGATGATTGAGGTAATTAGGCTGGTAGGGAGGCTGGTAGTTTGTATGTATTTACATATAGTTTTAGTTTTTTTAGTTTTAGACGATGGATCAACATCACGGCACACGGGTGTAACCCATAAGTGCTTCGTTCTTCTCCTAACTCAAACCTGAGTCTGGAGAAACTCAGCTCAGTGCACGAATTCCGTAGCACCGGCGAGGATCCTGAAATACTTTCGGAATTTTACTCGGGCAGTACCGTTAGGCTACTCTTTTCGATTTCTAACTGCCAAGGAATTTTATTACGTGCAACAATACACACAGGCGTCCGATCTCACTATCCAGAGACCAGGGGAAATTTTATTACTAGAAGTCCACGTGAAAAAATCCCGGCCTCACCGGGGCTTGAACCCGGGACCTCCAGCACTCGAGGTGGACACCATACCTCGAGACCACGCAGCCCCTCAAAGTTTTTACATATGTACATAATTAGTATTCATCTCGACGTAAACCATGTTAATGCTATCTAAATGCAATTTAATCAATACACCGATGAAATGTTACTGTTGTGTAAATGCAGTTTGATAAATACACTGAAGAAGTGTTACTGTTGTGTAAATGCAATGCGATAAATACACTGAAGAAATGTTACTGTTGTGTAAATGCAATGTGATAATACATAAATACACTAACGAAGTGTTTCCGTTGTATAAATGCAATGTGATACATGCACTGAAGAAATGTTAGTGTTGTGTAAATGCAATGTGATAAATACACTAAAGAAGTGTTTCTGTTGTGTAAATACAAGTTGATAAATACACTGAAGACACTTACAAATAATACCAGCCTTTTGTAACATGATGCATCAGTCACCCGATATGTTTTCAAAGCGTCCAATTACCCAGTTTAGACACCTGGTCTTGGTTTCACCTCCAGGAACCGAGCTTCTGAAATATGAACATATCTTTAAGAACGCAATATGAAGTTAGTTAATCTGTTGCGGTATCATCCTTGCACACCATACAAGTCTATAGGTGCTCAGATAACCTCCCCGAAAACAAAACATATGCGTCAGCGTTCGGCGACTAATAGTGCCAGTTCTGTGTTAGTTGACGATTCTCCCGATTTCTTTCGTGTCTGACCGTGTCACTTCATAATTCCAAGTCTACCAATCTGGACAACGATGTGGATTCACTAGCGTTAAAGTCCTCGGCTCTCATGATCTCTCTAAGGATATTAACAACATCGGCACGATCCATAGGCTGGCCATCTGCAGGGATTGCAGGGCTAGGCAAGTTTATCAGCTTGTTCATTTCTCTCAACTCCCGCATGTCCGGAACGAAGATGAAAGTAGCTCTATGTACGCAGACCACCGAAGTGATTCAATACACTGTCTACGCACGGAATCCGCCTCGAACTTTCCGATCATGCTCATTAAATCCCTCATTACACAAACATGGGTATAATTTTGTGATTCCAGCGATATGAAAACCCGTGTTACTGCCATCACCCCTCATCATCCTGCTAGTGATCATTGGGTGGGCACCACTGGCTTCTTGAATGGTTCGGTGGTGAACAAAATGACCAGTCACTTCACCCCATACTATCAAAAGTGAATGGTTGCGAAGGTTCTAGTATTCCAACTACCTTGAAAAAGTAAACAGCGGGGTTACTTGTACTTTTTTTTAATTGCTTCTGTGATTATACTGAAAAACAATTACTACGACATATGTGTCCTGTCTAGTATCTACACCGTGGCTGAGAGATAACTGCTGTCCGCCTCAGCCTCAGAAGGTACCGGGTTCGAGCCCTGCATGGGGCTGGGAATTCTTCAAGGTCTACATGGATGCCGTCCTGCGGAAATAGTCTGGGCCAGATTGTGCAAAGACGCTGTGCAATAAAAGCAGTTCTCTGGCGTTTGTTAAGATAATCTTTGTAACTTGTAGGAAGTGTAGGAACGGAGTTTCATCATCATTGTCATCATCATGTGCTATATTTAATCCAGCCGGAAGGCGTTTTAATCATAATATGCCATTTCTGGTATCTGCCGGAAGGAGTTTTCATCATATGAGATGCGAAACTCTGAGATGACGAGCGTTGGTGTCGACTCTCGCAAGTCGAGAGCACGTATATAAGGATATGACTAACAAACACACACAAACTTCCACATTTCGTTTGCGAGAACATTTTCCGATATTTAAAGTCGATGGCAAAATATAAATACGCTCAGATATGCCTTTTGGCATTTGTTTTACAAGCAAAGTAAGAAGGTAGTCTGTCAACTATTTTTGACAACATTGAGAAGAAAGAGGTCGGCTTGGCTGCAAGTTTGCCTCGCGTAAAAGTTCTCTTATAATTGCGGTGTAGTCTTTACCTTTAATTGGGGACGGAAATTAAAAGTACTTCAGAAGTCGAGAAGAGTTAGTCTGATTGGAGAGGGACTGGTAATAGAGAGCACCTCACTCAAAATCAGCACAGTGTTCGATTAGTCTAGTCGATGGGTCAACATCACGGCACACGGGTGTAATCCATAAGTGCTCCGTTCTACTCCTAACTCACGCTTGAGTCTGGAGAATCTCAGTTTAGTGCACGAACTCCGTAGCACCGGCGAGGATCCTGAAATACTTTGTGTAGATTTTTAACTCGAAATTTTGCCCGTGCAGCGCCGTTAGGCTACTCTTGTTCGATTTCCAACTGCCAAGGGATTTTTTACGGGCGCAACAATACACACGGGCGTCCGATCTCACTACCCAGAGATCAGGGGAAATTTTGTTACTAGAAGTCCACGTGAAAAAATCCTGTACAGCACCATATATATATATATATATATATATATATATATATATATATATATATATAATATATATATATATATATATATATATATATATATATATATATATATATATCATCATCATCATCATCATCATCATCATCAAGTGCCATGTCAGTTGGTGTACGTGTTCGTGACTCTCCACAGATCTCGGTCTTTGGTTTTCAGGATCAACTTTGTTGATGATATTCCTCCATGCCACCGTCTCAATCTATCCAGCATAATTTCTCTTGGTCTCTCTCTGCCTCTCTTCAACTCAATCTTTGCAGTTGTCATGATGTTCTCGAATATATTTATATTATTCTTCATCTACTCTACATCTACAGCTACAGCTTCGTCGTAATCATATTCTAATTCTCCGTTTCCCTCTCTCTATCCATCTCCTATCCTCTTTCCTATCCCTCTCCTCTATCACGCGCGGAATGGAGTCAATGTGATTGTCATTAAACTTTAGCAAGCTAAATACATGGAACAGCCATACACTAAGGTCGCCTTACAAGAATGATAACGTCATATAAAACAGACATATCACGCTTGGCCAGGGCAAACATTCCATACACTTCTCACCAATCTGTGACTTCTAAAGCGAGGTGAGCCATTCCACTCGAAACATTCCTTTCTCCACCTTACTAAGCATATTCTTTGAATCCGTGATGAAGACAATGTGTGTTGCAGTGGTCTCCTCTAACCAACAGAATGCGGCTGTTATTGCTTTCACCTCCATTCTCATGCTGGATATCGTTGTCTCATATGGAAGATTCTCCATTTTCAAGAATCGTCCATTAGCCTTCGCAGTCTGGTAAAAATAGCTGTCAAATCCTGTATTGTTTAGTGGGTCTCTAATCACTTCACCTTTCTCCTACTTCTGTGAGCACCAAATAAGACTTGTGAGTTAGTTATGCTGTCCCCGTGGTATCAATCGTTGTCCAACAATTGATATCACAGTGTTTGTCCATCAAGAATGATGATGAATATGCGTTTCTTCCAGTGGGGTTGAAATTTTGGAGCTGTGAGTTTTAAGATGGCTGGCGAGACGTATTTTGGCTCGAAATGTTCTTTGGCAATGTGGGCAAAGAATGCTTGACTTTCCAGGAGAAAGATCGCCTGAGTTGTTTCTCCGGCAATTTTGTTCACATCTCTTGCAGTCTTTTGCTGCACAAGTGACTATACGTTTGCGTAATAATGTATACCACGAATTTCCGTCTTTGGCAGCTGTCTCCCAAGTGTCATGATGAATTCCAAAAGCTACAGTTAATATATACTTGCAGGAAATAGCAAGGATGGGGCGGAATGGCTTGGGGTGGGTGAGGGGGATAAGGGGTGGAAGTTTTGTTGTGGAAACAGTGATGGTAACCGGTAAGATAATGGGCATAAGAAACAGTGATCACCAGAGGGAGAATACATTGGCTGTGTTGGTATAATGGCAAGGAAGACAATTGGAAGAATGACATGGAAGACAACTGGAAGAATGGCAAGGAAGACAATCAACAGATAAACTAACCACATTCCTAGAGATCAGTTCGTTGTTGAGTTACACGATAACCTGTGCACACCGACATGGCACAGGGCGATGTTGATAGTCAACCATGTATTACCAGATAACCTTGATAAATTGACGTCTGCTGTCATACCTGCATGCAGAAGCTGTTTATTCACAAGTGTCGATATCTGTGTCTGTCAAACGACCTGGATTGGATTTGAGGCCCACAACAAAACAATCCAGGCCATTTTGATAATACTTGTTCATGTTTTGAGGATATGTTGTACAGTTACTTGACATTAAATTGTGATACACTCTTGCCATTCCTGTCACCGTATGTTGTGTAGCACACTGGAGTCTCATTGTTGGAAGTTGTGTGCATTTATTTATCCCCAGGATTATGTCATGTTGTGTTTCTAGGGGGCGGTGTTCAGCGTGTTAAATTGAATGACTAGTGACGTGTTTGCTATTACACTGTTCAGATAACTCAATCAATGTGTGTGATAATTTATCGTGCGCGCGGATTAACATTTGTCGGTGGCCTGCAAGTAATACTGTGGTGTTATTTTTTCTGGTTGTACATTTCAATATGCCAGAGAGTAAAACAAAGCATTTATTTCTAACTTTTGCAATAAGTTTAAATTTGCTTTAACGACCGCAATGTGTGCTATTGTTATATTATCTGATAATTTCCTGTCTACCTACGCCCCTACAACACCAACAAGAACAACAAACTAAACTGCCTACCACCTACCCACCTACATACCTACCCACCTACATACCTACCTACCTACCTATCTACCTACCTACCTACCTACCTACCTACCTTTATAACTACCCAATTACTTACCTACATATTTCTCAACCACCTATCTATCTATCAATCAGTCTGCTTGCCTGCCTGCCTGTCTGCCTGCCTGCCTGCCTGCCTGCCTGCCTGTCTCATTTCATACATTTTATTCTATTATGTGATATTTTTGCCTGCCTGTCTATCTGAGTTCATCATATGATTATATTCTGTAATATATCTGACTGCCTGTCTGCATTTCTGTCAGCCTGTCTGCCTATCTGATTTCATAATATGATTCTGGTATCGTATGTCTGTCTGACTATCTGCCTGCATTTCTGCCTGCCTATCTGATTATATGATTTCATACATATTATTCTCTTTTGTGATATGCGTGTCTGCCTGTCTGCCAACCTGATTCCATCCATAGGATTTTATTCTGTGATATGTATGTCAGGTGATCACACTCCATGCCGTGATCGCCCTAAAATACACACTTGTAACCAGGGCTGTAATTAAATCAACATTCCCGAAATTAAGCCTTCTGTGAATCCCATTTAGCGTTCATGCAATAAATTGTCCTGTGTAAATCCTTACCTCTCGTTTCTGGCAAATGCATACAATAGCGCTGTAGATTTTGCTATGTTCATTATTGCAGGTATAATTAGAGCGCTTAGAATCTCTCTCTCTCTCTCTCTCTCTCTCTCTCTCTCTCTCTCTCTCTCTCTCTCTCTCTCTCTCTCTCTCTCTCTTCGTCTCTCTCTCTCTCTCTCTCTCTCTCTCTTCGTCTCTCTCTCTCTCTCTCTCTCTCTCTCTCTCTCTCTCTCTCTCTCTCTCTCTCTCTCTCACTTATACATACGTTTTTAAAATGCCTGTCCTTTGCTGGAAGTCACAACCAACGTCAGACATTTATAAGTTCAATAGTTTGCCTTTGCTTTCTGAACAAGAAGTCACTGTGTAAGTCCAACTTTATGAGGTGTTAAGTTTGAAACGCCTACCCCACATCAGCGCAGCGGAATTTTTAGAATGAGTGCTCTTATTCCTCCGACCATGTCAACTTATACTAGTGGGACGCAGAGGTGTTTCCAAGGCACCAGGGCCGGGTTATATACTGGCCAAGACCTATTGACGCGTCCTCGTCGAGCGTCCTGGGCAACAGGTCCCTTCGGAGTCCTGGCTAAAGTCAGTAGGATCGCCGATTCCTCCAAAGTCGGAGAGTGTCTGCCTGTACGGCGAGGAACCACCAGTCTGCACACCAATAAGCCAGACATGGGACAACGGACACTCACGCAAACCTCAGGTCCTGTATGACATCACACTGATGTTGGACAACAGGATGCCTTCATCCGACATACAGGACTTCGCGTTGGAGCTCAAGCCAACAAACACAGCAAGCAAGCAAGCAAGCAACTTATACTAGGTGACTGTAAAGCAATTTGTATGTAGAACAAATCTGAAAAATATGAAGTACATGACGTCATCAACAAATGAGCTCCACAGTCCATCGTGAAGCAATATGCAAGAATGGCTTTCGTCTGCTAGAGTAATTGTTTGCACCCCAAACAGAATGGTGTTATCAACGGAAGAAAGAATTTGTTTAGTTGAAGAAGTGTTTCGAAGTGGAAATGGATACACGCGGATGGTTGTTCAAAGATTTATTGCAAGATCTCCTGATAAACAACCTCCTCATCGCTTTACGGTTAAACAATCGTTGAATAAGCTATCATGAATACTTCATTGGTACTTTACAGTTTTCCCAAAAACAGCGTTACCCCATAGCTGTCACTATTGTAACAAATTTAATGAGTTGAGTTGAGTTGAGCTAATAAGCGACTTCACTGCACCCAGGACATTCCCATACGCGCTCCGTTCCCTCGTTCAACAGCCAGCGAAGAGTCACACTACTAATCGTTCCAACCGCTATTTGATAAGTTCTCCTGGTCTTCCCTCTCAGTTTTGAGATTCTACCGGAACCCGTGCCAACCCTCTGCAACCCCATCATTTCCACAAACGGGTTCTCAGTCTGTTCCTCCACCTTTTCCAGCTTGCCCCAATTTAATGAATAGTTCAGCACATAGTTTGATGACGTCATGTACTTAATTTTTCAAAATTGTTCTACATACAAAGTGCAGTGAGACTTTACTAACACTAACAATGTTTTCCCAGAGTGAATTTAAACAAGGAAGCCATAAATAGCTGGCGAAGGAGTTACTGACGCAGTTCTTCATCCTGCATACCCGCGTTCGAAACACAGCTGTGATGTGTTTTCAATGAAATGGTAGGGGTGCCGGTCGTTCAGAAAACAATGGCTAACTACTGAACGTAAACCTACCCAAGAATCACGAACAGCCAAAACATGCTGGGGTTGACTGCTACGTCCTGTAAAGGACATGCAACTAACTCAACAGGAAAAAAACCCATAAACAATAGGTTATACAATTTTTTGCGTGGCATATTTCTCTGCATCTCGTCAGGTGCATCCTGCAAGAGCTTGTATATCACATAAAGCGAATGTAGGAGTTATAATTTGGCTGAAATATTTCACACATATCTAGTCACTGACACTGTTCGCTGTGTGGAGCATTTGTTACAATCAACAAATGCTTAAATATGCTGACGCTTTAACAATTAGGTGTTTAAAACCAATGTCGCGCAGAGAGACCTACTTTACAGTGAATCTGCGATTACATTGGGAATCACAAGCGTTCAACTGTTGAGCAGGATATATGACTGTGTGTGTTAATTATTACATCCAAAATAATATTCATCTATTCGCTGCATATGATATATACATCTGCAGTATACACCCGACGAGATGCAGCGAAATATGCAACTACATACAATTTGTGTATGTATTTGTTTGCTGATGAAAGTTAGTCGCCGCAATGTCATGGGTTTTCCGTATTTGTGTTATGTACAGCTGCATTACTTTGTGTTGTTGTATATTATTTACATAATGTAAACAGTGCTACTCTGAAAGAGCCGAATGATCGAGCGTTGTGTCACCAAAAGTTCGCCTAAATTCATTTTCCGTATTTGGGGTCTGAAACCTTGCTGTCATTGCCTTTTCGAGACATGTATTTAAATTCTCACAATGCCTATCTTTTCTCATGGTAATAACCGCACAGAAAGAACACCATGGGAGCACAGAGAAACTGTGCCGTTACATTCAAGAGATTTCATTGTGCTATTTTCTCATGATTGAGGACGAAGTGTGTTATGATATCTGGGTTTGTGTTCACGAGCTATAAGTCCTGGATATCATCCAACATTGGATCTGGTTCGCCTGTTTACCGTATGGACAATGTCAATGTCGTAATAGGTTCAGCAGGCTGTCGTCTGTGACATTTAACTCTTTTTAGCTTGCTGGCCAGTACGATGGTTATGTGTTAGAATCCCCATCGAAGGAAGGCTGTGCATTAAAAAAACAACCGATGATCTAGGACTGTCAGGTCAACACAGCCTTAAAGGGTGGGAAGTGACGGCGAGCGGATTGATATTGACATCAGCCATACAGGGTGGATGGATCTGTACAAATATAGAACTATCACCATATGCGCAATAGCCTCAAGGTGAAGAAAGGAGCAAATCAATCGGAATGGCAGATGATGAGGGAAGAATGCTTGTGACAACAGGGCAGCCCTATGGTGTTAGAAATCAGTGTCGACAGAGGGAGAAAATGCTGGCAGGGTTGAAAGTGGGGCAGGACAGACGATCAGCAGTCCAAATCACCAATAACAGTTAGGACATAGGACTAGGAGGACGATGAACGTCACAGCTGCTCGACACGGCACACGATGCTGATGACATGTATATTATAAGCCTGTTATCTTGATCTAGTGAAGCTGTGTTTATTTGTATAACATTATCTGGTGTATCCGTGCTTATCTTCATACCATTATCTATTGCATTTGTGTTTATCTACATAACATTATCTCTTGTATATGTGTGTGTATGTATATAAATATATATATATATATAACATTATCTGTTGTATCTGTGTGTATCTATATAACATTATCTGTTGTATATGTGTTTATTTACACAACATTATCTGTTGTGTCTGTGTTTATCTATATAACATTATCTGTTGTATTAAGGGACTTCATTTGAAACCTGTCCCAATGGCTTTATTACAAAAGCATGAAAGAAACATTAACAGGTGTGGTAGAATTAAACGAAGCATTCATTTTGAATGAATTATGCACCATTGGTTGGTCAGAAAAAGTCGCCGTAGGCATTCAGGCAAGCATCCCATTTCTTAGGTAGGCGCGAATGCCGTCCGCAACAAAGGATTGTGGTTGCTTACCGCGTTCATTATGTCTGCATCTGTGTGAAATCATTGCCCCTTGAGAACCTTTTTTAGAGGTCCGAACAAATGAAAATCACATGGTGACAAATCAGGACTATAGGTTGGATGTCGCAGAATTTCCCACTTCTTCCTTGCTAATGCTTCCTGCACAATCTTTGCGACATGCGGAAGAGCATTATCGTGCAACAAAATCCTACCGCGAGAAAGCATGCCGGGCCGTTTATTCTTGATGGCTTTTTGCAGCTTGTCTAGTGTTTGCAAGAAGTCGGTAGAGTTGATGTTGACACCAGGCTCTTTAAAGTCGGCCAACAATAGCCCTTCATGGTAAAAAAAATGCGCTCAGCGGAAACCTGTAGCTTTAATTTGTTGGCTTTTGGTGATCCAGCATGCTTCCATTGCATGCTCTCTCTTTTGCTCGGCTCTAAGTGGTGACACCATGATTCATCGCCTGCCACTATGCGGAAGAGAGATGCATCACCCTCCACTCTGTAACGCAGCAAGTGGTTCAAACAACATCCCATGCGTTCCTCGTTTTGGTAGTCGGTCAACATCCGTGGTACCCAGTGCGAATACACCTTCCGATTCTGCAGTTTCTTACTAACAACCTTTTGAATTGTCCCAATTAACACATCAAATTCTTTCGCTAGCGAACTTATGCTTCAACAACGGTTCAGCTGTACTGCTGCATCAATTTTGGCTATGTTTTTTTTTTTTCTATTGCAACAATATGCGCTTGACCCGGCCGTCGAAAATGTGTCGGGAACTGACGTCCTTTCCGAAACAATCCTGCCCAGTCTTTCACTGTTGTCTTCGAAACACATTTGTTACCGTACGCTGACTGCATTCTTCGGTGAATGTCCACTGGTCGACATCCTTTAAATGAAAGAAACTGAATCACCACTCTTTGAGCTTCTTTGGGTGGATTTTGGATCAACCCGGCCATTTTCTCAACGGTCAGAAACAGAACCTATGCATCATGGGACGATAAGCACGTGCTCTTTTATTTATTGGTCAGTACTTATCACATGACTATGACATGATCATGTTCAACGTACGCAATTACGCGATGTGCGTCACGAACGGATTTCAAATGAACGCCCCTTATATCTGTTTTTATCTTTCATAACATTATCTGGTGTATCTGTGCTTATCTATATAACATGTTCTTGTGTATCTGTGTTTATCGACATAACATTATCTGGTGTATCTGTGTTTATCTACACAACGTTACCTAGTGTATCCGTGTTTCTCTACATAAAATAATCTGGTGTATCCTTATTTATCCACATAACATTATCTGGTATATCCGTATTTATTTACAAAACATTATCTGTTGTAACCGTGTTTATCTACATAACATTATCTGGTGTCTCTTTGGTTATCTTCATAATATTATCTGGTGTATCAGTAACTATCTACATAACATTATCAGGTGTATCCGTGTTCATCCACATAACTGTTTAGGTGAACGGTATTTTATATTCCAGATATAACAAGACTATTCTCAACATCACAGTGTTAATTGATTTCATTTGAAACCTAATAGAATAGAAAAAACTGCAATAGTAAAAGTGGCAACAACGACATTCATGAGTCGCGTGAATGAGTGCTGGGTTTGTCAACACAGAGACACTTGACTGAAATGTCTACATTAATCTGAAGTCAGTTGAGATATGTGAACAGGATCTTCCTTGGGAGCTATCGTGATTGAGTTTGCGCGTCGATATCATCAGCAGATTTAAGAAGGGGTCAATGTACTTATACACGGGTATCTGTATTAGGGCTTCAGTCTCCACCCTTGAATCACAGTAGAGTTCTCGTACTTTGTAATATCCGCCGTGATTTTGGTGAAATCAACATGTAAGAGTCCTCATATGTGTCATCGAAGTATTGCTCATGATGTGTGACATGCAAATATGTCACATCCAAATGTCTGATATCCTTATGTGTGACATCCAAGTGTGTTACATCCAAATGTCTGATATCCATATGTGTCACATGCAAATATGTCACATCCACATGTCTGATATCCATATGTGTGACATGCGAATATGTCACATCCAAATGTCTGATAGCCATATGTGTAACATCCAAATGTGTCACAACCAAATGTATGATATCCACATGTGTGACATCCAAATATGTCAATTCAAATGTATGATATCCATATGTGTGACATCCAAATGTGTCACATCCAAGTGTCTGATATCCATATTTGTGACATCCAAATATGTCACATTCAAATGTATGATATCCATATGTGTAACATCCAAATATGTCACATCCAAATGTCTGATATTGTCGTGTCCTCCTTTAAAGTGTCGTCCCTGGAGTGAGGAGATCCGACACCCACATTATAATATTTTTCCCCCCCCCTCAATATTCTGGAGAATCCACCAGCTTCCGTCCAACACACTCCATCAGCCTATGGACACCTTTTCCTATCACTCTCACACTGTCGTACTATGCCCCCTTCTCATACTTCCCCAACGCAACATACTCAACAACTCTTGCTTCTAGAAATTAATAAAGAGTAATTTATTAAAATAAAAGTGTAACGTGTATGAGACGTGTATGCGAAGAAAATGTGTGACGTGTTCTATAAAGTGTGTAGACTCTGTCTCTCAGACATCAACTCAGTCAGCTGATCACAGCAAAGATAGACCACAGCACGTTACGTCAGAACAAGTACGTCTCACCCGTTGCCGGAACCATCTTGCCGGATAATGCTTTGCCTCTGTAGACCTCTGGTAATCCAATTTCATGAACATCCGAAATAGACACCGGTGGTATTAAGAGTTAATCAGGGACCGGTTGCACTCTACACAATGTCCGTTCCTAATGTTCCTAAACAAACTGCACAAGTCTTTTGCAGTGTGTACGCAGTTAGTTAGTTAGTTAGTTAACAGATCATCCTCGTTGCACATCGAACCACTCAGTTCATACGTGCTAATTACTAATGTTAATTGTTACTGTACTAACACTAGGTACTATTAGCCGGTTCTCGGTTCGTTACTACTGTCTGATGCTGTGTGGTGCATCAGTACGCATCCCTCACTTTGGTGAATCAACCTGCTTTTAGCTTTCAGTTACGTTCTGTCTGCACTTTATTGATGGTTGAACTGGTGTTCTTCAGAAAGGGTTTTTTAATTCTTTCCCAAAACTTGTAGAGTTTCCTTGGATCTGGTAGGGAACCTAGGATAGAAACAACACATCTGGTGATAGTACTAGTCACTGATCCCTTCGGCTGAGTGTAAGCCTATCACCTTGCTTAATGATCTTTAGCTAACTAGACTTAGTCATAGAGCAGATTAGCTACCCACCTAGAGTCGAATCAGGCTATGACAAAGAAAAAATATCAGCAAACAGAATGCGGAACCCCGCCCACCAGGGACACCTACGGGAGGATCCCAATTATCCCTCATTACTCAACTAGTAAAGCTTATCAACACTTCACTAATCTATTCTAGCTAACAGAGCCAAGTATCACTTCCCTACTCTAGCTAGTTTCCACTAACAGTGCTAATCATCACACTATAGTTTAACAAGGCTACTGCCTAAAGTAATTATAACGAATATATTATAATAGGTTATACCTTAAATGGCACTCCTGCAGTCCTATCAATCATATCTACATCTGCCATTATAGGCACGTGTAAAATTAAGTCCCTAATTAACACACGGTAGATATTATTTCCACTAGGCGCTGCCGTGCCCTGGCACTCTGACTAAAGCATTATTTCAAGTCCTCCCTAGCTGGTCCCAACTCGAGTTTATATGGCAAACTACCCCAGTCAAGAACTATTTTCCTGGCTTTAGTCCTGTCAGAGTTGTCAGTAATTGTTTAGATTCTCAAAACAAGCCAGCAAGTTTCTGTATACCCCCAACAACAGTTGCAAATAACCCCGTCAATCTTCTCGGTGTGCCGGAAACCAAGAATTGACAGATGCACTGTTTTCCTGTCTCTCGCTGCCAATTCCGGTTTGTCTCTGACTGTTGACCAACTGTCAATCTTCTGTTCAGTGGTGACAATCCCAGCAGCCATTTCCGTCTGATGTCCGGCAGTATAAGTGACAGACAGGGCTGTTCCATCTACTGCGCCGGGCAAGGCTATGTAATTCTAAATGTTTACAAACTGCCAACGCGGTGTATCCATTCCTTTTCACTCACCACCAAATGTGTATATGGGCTGACCTGATGTAACCTGTGCAGCTGTGTTTACTCTGTTAGTACGACTGTTGTGGGCCCAGAAAATATACGCCCAGCAAACGTCGGTAAATTTATCTGTTTAACTCATGGCAATCTCGCGACAGATATCCATATGTGTGACATCCACATGTGTCACATCCAAATGTCTGATATCCATATGTGTGACATCCAAATGTATGATATCCATATCTGTGACATGCGAATATGTCACATCCAAATGTCTGATAGCCATATGTGTAACATCCAAATATGTCACATCCAAATGTCTGATATCCAAATGTATGACATCAAGATAGCACCGCTATAAGTATAATGTCCCGAATGCTGTCATGTCGGTTCCTAAATCAATCAATCAATAAATCAATCAAGTATTATCTTGTAGCTGGGTATTCTGATGTTATTTCCAACTTTGCCGTCATTATTCAGCAGCCTATCCTCTACAGAACTTCCGCCTCCTTAAATAGTCTTTAGAAATATCTAACTATCATAAGTCAAATGTTCTGCATCTTTGGCTGTCTTCTGCAGTTTGTCTATCACATCTTACATCCATCTACGTTATAGTCTGCCTTGTCTCGACAGCATACTTCCCTCTATAATAATAAAGATCATATGCAGCAATGGAAGCCATAAGAATCAACAACTTTTTAGGAACCTTTAAGTGCATACGCACAAACATCAGAAAAAGGCATTCATCGTTTTTGGCCACGTTATGAGAAGACAATAACTGGATCATCTTGTGACAACCGGAAAGTTTTACTGAAAGACGGATAGAGGAACACACAGTGAGAAGATTCTTGACAGTCTTGTGTCATGGCATAGAAGAGGGGAGAGGGGGGAGGTCAACACATGAATTGATCCATGACGTCGGAGATCGTAATTTGTGGAGAGGCATGATCGCCCGCGCCAGCCGGTAAGGTACTGGACGATGATGGAGTGAACAAAGAAGGATCCCACAGGATTGTGTAATGCCTCATGATTTGTTCTCAGTGTACAATTAACATATAACTCAACCTACAGAAAATATAACAGGGATCCTGGTTGGTGGACATAATATAAATAACTGATGACACCGTGTTGATAGCAACAAGTCAGAAGGAACTACGTGAAATGATATATACAGTGGTTATAGAACGTGAAAAAATGTAAAAACATAAGTATGGTGATATCAGAGACATAGATTGTGCCTACATGTACAAAAAATAGTTAAACTTTATCACTATCATTTATTTTTATGTATAGTCAACACACAAAAGAGCTTCTTTTCGTGGACTTCCTGGAATGTGATATGCCCTGGACAGTTTTTTAGGGGAACATTAATCTGTCATCATGTGGTAATCCTAAAGTCTCTGAATGCTGAACAAACATAATAAGTTAACCAAAATCAAAAAAACCAAAAGTTGAACTGGTCAGTTTCAATATAACACAGTCACGAGGTATATATAGGGCGTTGCGGCAATACGAAATTCGTCAGCAGATAAAAACAAAGTATCTGATACAAATACATAAAAGAACTAAGAAAAGTCACTTAGTGTGTAAAGCCCAAGGCCCTGGACATGTTTAAATCACAGAACACATTAATCAAGCTGTGAGTCACCAGATTTGTATGTTAGCTTGACAGGAAGTCGGACTAGAGTCAAGCTCAACAGGGTAATCATATCTGAATAAACTTTGGTTTCTATTAATTTTAGCTTAAAAAGTGCACTGGGGCTTATTTTCGGGGAATTTCTTATATATACATGCAAAGAAAAATATACATTTATTCATGTACAAAATTCTACATTTATTCAAATGTAGTCATGCCATCTTCTTCTGGAACATCGTCATAACTCTTCAAATCCTGAATTCAGGTCTAACATTCTTGCGACTCCATTTCCTGTGAACCTTTACTCCCAGTCTTTCATATACAGCAATAAAGCTTTCCTTAAATGAGCATTCCTTGTCCATGTAGCCTGCTCGTAGGTTATTGGTAACTTTATTTCACACTAGTGACGTATTGAATTATGAACCACATCCATTCATTATCAAGTGCGTACCAGTGGCGTCTGTACCTCGACTGGCCATTCGGCAACAAGTCTCTCATTCCAGCTGACGATCTTAACTAGGCCTTATTTTAGGGGTAGGTCTTTTATTAAACGTATCCTTAAAAATCGTGCTAAGGCTAATTATAGGGGTAGATCTTACTTTCGGGGAACCACAGTAAATCCCCACCCACGTTCCGGAGATCGTATAATGTGTTTATATTTTCACTATCATGTCGGAGGAGACTGAAGCACTTATGGGGTTTCTAAAGTGAGCGGGGAAAGCTGTCCTTTACAAACCAAATAAACTATTACAGAAGCAATACTCTAAGCGGCTATCGCCTTGTGTAACCGATGTCTACCATCGAATAACGGATCATTTCGTTCATTAGAATGTACAAGACTCCAACTTTTCACGTGTTCCAGTTGACTGATTGTTTTCGCAATCACAGTTGTGATACATTTATCTGTGACTGTGTGACTGTCTGTATTTTACTTCATAAAGACATCCATAAGCTTGCTTCCGTGCGTCCGTCCGTCTGTCCGCCCGTCCGTCCGATTAAAAAAAAAAAGAAACGTCCCACCTCGTTCACCCTGCTATAGTAGCGTTGGTAATAATTGTGGTGGTTCAGTGTGCGGGTTTAATTTCTCTCGTCTTCTGTGTCAGTGCTGGCTGACTTTTCGATTTCGCAGCGTTTAGGAAAGTGACGTCAGCAGTGAGTTTTGCCGGCAGGTTCTCCTTGTGTTCGTTTATTCTTGCTTTTTCCATTTGTCAATGTTGGCTCCTAGCTCATCTGTTTCGAGCATGTGTGTAATCCATAGAAGGACTCATCTTTTGGTCTATTATCTTTGTGTCCTTTTTCAGTCCTAGACTAATGCACATTATAGTCATCGTCTTGGCTGCCTTCTCCATCTTTTCTTCGTTTCATTCGGATATATCTTGGTACTTTTTGACAGGTTTGTCGATTTTATCTTTTAGGCTGACTAGGTAAAGCTAATTGCACATCCTTTACAGGATGTCGCAGTCAACCCCGGCATTTTTTGATTGTTTGTGATCTCTTGGCATGTTTACGTTCAGTAGTTTGCTATTGCTTTCAGAATGACCGGCACCCATACCAGTTTATAATAAAAAACACACCGCAAGACGGTCTCCTGCCAAGTCACAGGCATCTGCGTTTCGAATGCGGTATGTGAGATTACGAACTGCGTCTGTAACGCCTTCGCCTCGGAGCATGACTAGAATTGCGTCAAAATTCCGGGTGAAAACTGGTTTCCCCTTGATTTTAGTGGTCATAGTGAAAGAGTTGTGTGCCCGGGCGCTGATATAAAGGGGAGGCATTTTTTTTTGTCTTCCTCTTCCTCCTCTCCCCCCCCCCCCTCCCCCCCCCCCCCCCCCCCCCCCCGTAGATTCCATACCAATACCTGTTCTAGTTTTACTATTAGCCGTGTAGTTTGCAGGCTAAGATGTTTGTTTTAATTCCGACACTCAAACACCCGTCAGTTGTAAAATAACAGTCACGAGAAACATAATGGGCGTTGGGCTATATGATATTCGTCAGCCCACAAAAACAAAGTCTCTGATACAACTACATAAAGCAATTACAAAAAAATTCACTTAGTATGTAAAGCCATGATCCTAGGCATGATTACATCATAGGGCACACGAATCAAGCTGAATGCATATCAAGAATATGTTAAACGTAAATTCTGACGCCTCGGCCACCCGCCCGATATCTGTAACCATCATTGTAGTTAGGCACTCTATACGCATGTTAGTCGCAACTCCAGCATTTGCTTAACTGTTTGTGGTTGTACAGACAACCAGCAGAACATTATCTACAGCACAGGCGTATAAAGATAATGTCCTTTTGTATGGATGTGAGGCGTGGAGAATGAGCTGACAAGCTAAAAATCACCTGATGGCTGCGGAAATGTGGTTTCTAGGGGAAATACAAAGAATACCATGGACAGACAGCCTGCAGAAAAAGAAAATGATAACCGTAAACTGAGCAGAGAAATCAGAAGTAGGCAGTCACAGCTTATTGGACACGTTATGAGACTATATCAGTATCTTGCCTTGATCGCCTACACTAGAAAATATGGTTTTATTTAAGATGAGAAGTTCAAATGAGACTAGACATTATGTGTCACTGATATATCCCCTCGGCACGCAATATTTCTTTAAATGATGGCCTGATATGATTTATATAGGTCACATCTGGGAACGGCAGCTGAGTATATGTACCCTTGCATTGATCAATCATCATAGATCTATATTGCACTTAGATTGACTCGATCAGTTCAAGTAATGCCTTAATAGCCTTTTCTATATTCTGCAGTTTCCTTAAATGTACTCTAAATACTATTCATCTATCTCCGATTCTCTTATCCGAGATTTTAGAAATCTTTAATTTAGTTGTTTTTTTTTAAACTACTGAACGTAAACTTGACAAGAGATCACAGCGGCATAAATACTGGTGTTGACTGCGATGTCCTGTAAAAGGGATATGCAAAACAAAACCAAAGCAAAACAAAAACAACAAAACAAAAAAAATTACTTAGTAAAAGTGTGGTACTTTTGCAAATTTGATCCCTTCGGTGGAGCTGGTACTCAGCATCACCTTCATGGTAGCCTCGGTGCTATGATGGCCACTTACTTCCTTCATCTATTCTCATAAATCTCTTTTCCTCATAGTAGGTTATCTCTTCAATGAGGCTGAGGTATAATCCCACTTGCCTTTTCCATTCTGTCAGCCTCTTCATGTCCACGAATGTGGCAATGTGAGGGGATCTGTTTTATTACAACCCTTTTGGATTTGTGACATCGTCCATGGAGTGCTGCTCTTAGGTCTACTACTTCTGCTGTTTCTGCTCCTCAGTATTATTACAACTGACTTTGCATCTGTGGGAGAGGTTCTCTTTAGTTTTCTCTGTCAAAACATCATTTCTGCGGCAGATTTCAAGCTTGCTATATCTCTGTAGTTACATGACACCATTAACTGTGACTTGTTTTGTTCCATTTTGTAGATTCAGGAGAATCCCTCTATCTCCAATTCTGCTGATATTTGTCGATCCATCTGTAAATACCTGGGTTAAGATGCTGCTTGGGTAATATTTTTATGTATCGTTTATAGTTATTTTCCTTCTTTTTAGTTTCATTCTGAGCTTCTTCTTTTTTGTTTTTTTCAATGTTGTCTCCAAGCTGTTCTCTTTTGGCTGTTCACCTGTTGTGTATAGAGTGCCATTATTATTATTATTATTATTATTATTATTATTATTATTATTATTATTATTATGGACTTCCGGTCCAACATGGCGGATAGGTAGTTGAGCTGTTAAGGTCTCAGTAATGATTTGCTTCTGGCTACGGCTTGCTAACACATGTTCCTCATTTTGGACTGGTAGCCCAGCTACTGAATTGAGTGCTTGAAGCAACACAGCGAACTGTGGATTTCATGTAGAATGCTTTTACATCTGTCCACGGATCATTATCTGTCTAAACGGATCATTAACTGTCTTAACGGATCATTAACTGTCTCAACGGATCATTAATTGTTTAAACGGATGATTAACAGGTATTCTCTTCTTACATTAATTACCAAGTGCCGCGGTAGGACAGTGGCTTGCAGGCTTATCTGCCAGTTTGGTGCTCACGTGTTCCAATCATCTTCAAGTTGGATTTTCTAAGATTATATTCCCTGTCTGGTGGACCCTACCTAAAATGGGTACTAGGTACATCTTCTGGGTGGGGAATAAAAGGCGGCCGCTGTGATATTGGCCACGTCACACATAGAGTGCCCACTGGCTAGTACCAATAGGGGCTAGCACCGTATGTCCGTCTTGATTCAATGTGTGTAGATATGTCCTTAACTGTTCACTGTTACGTTAAGCATAATGTGAAAATCTTCCACCATAATACGACGAAAACTGTCAAATTTTAAACTCCATAAAGTTACATGAAATTAATTTGTAAATATAGGTATAGTTCGAAGAAAATTAATCAACAAGCAAAATTCCATTTCATTTTAGACGTGTGGTTTAACAAGAATGCTGAAAATTCAATGGGAAACCAAAATGAGTCACCTACATGGTTTGAAAGAGGGTAAGACATAAAGACAACTTATCACAAACATCAGAAGAATACAATCATCATTTCTGACCAGATTATAAGAAGTTAATTAAATAATCGCCGTTCCAATTCACGCAAGGGGTCGCCTCATTATGCCCTGTTCCTGTATTAGTGAATATCACACAAAATGTCCCTCGCTGCTCCATGTGAAAATTGGAACAGACAGGAGTCTCGACAAACCAACAGCCCGCACGGGTATACTATGCATAATGCCGCTGCCAGAATGCCAACACAAAAATCCACCACGAAAATACAGTTTATCATCGATGGATGCGGCAGTACTAGAAAACCAGCAGCCACGTATTACTGCATAAGGAAAATCCAGTTAGTTCAGCAACCGGCTGCCGCCCTTTTTCCGAACATGCAGTTGACGACAGAAACAACAGCGGACAGATGTAAAGGCACTCCACATGAAATCAACAGCTGATTAGTGTACAACTGGAACATGTAGCAGCAGCTGGAAATTTTTGTGGAGAGAGAGATTAAGGGAGACAGTGAGAGAAAAGTCTGGACAGCGTTTTGCCATGGCACTGAAAGGTGTCACCACACGGACAGATACATGAGCATGTCGATCGTAAGATCTGGAGAAGCATGTTTATTCACCGATAGTCAAGGCATTCGATGATTCAGTGCGGCATGTAATCTCTACTTCTTTCCTTTACTTATATAAGTGCAAGTCACTACCCGTGAATTTGTTAGAAGTGGCTTACTCCGTACATTTCTACCTCCTACAGTCTTGGTTTCGTACTCCGAGAGGACTGTGGATTTGGATACAATAAGGTCGGATGGTGTAATCCCACGTGATCCCTGGGTAGTGTAAGGGACACCTAGACTTTTCGGATTGCGTACACGTAGTAAGTAAAAGTCAAATATAGAACCACTTTACGCGCCGTGAGGCATCGGATATGAATATTTAAGGTCGCTTACTAAGCAAGATTAAAAATAGCAGTTATCGATTAGGTGCCGTCTCCACAATGATGACTGGCTGCAGTGAATCTCGAACACTGTCTGTCTCTCGCCTTGATTGTTTATTTTGTCAGACTGATGTTCTTCCATCTCTTGATATTATCTTCCCACTTGTATTATTGTCTACATCTTGCTCGCTTGCGTTCAGTCTTAACTTGCAGAATTGATTTTATAATGGTTCCGTCGCCCAGCTACTAAGTTAAGTGTATGGAGCGATACTGTGAGCTGTGGATTTCATTTGGAGTGTTTTTATATCTGTCCGCGGTTTTTGTGTGTTGTGAACTGCGTGTTCAGAAAATGGCTGAACTAGCTAGTTTTGCATTCTGCAGTAATTTGTGTGAAGCTGATGCTTTTCTGGTGACAGCCGCTTCCGTCGACGATGGATTGTAATTTTCGAGGTGGACTGGTGTATTGATATTCTGGCAGCGACGTTATGCATGTACTTGCCTGCGCGTGCTGTTGGTTTGTCGGTACTGCTGTTTGTACCACTTTTCACATGGGACAGTGAAGAGCATTTTGTGTGATATTCACACGCACAGGAACAGAGCATTATGCGGTGATTTTGTGCCATGAAGTTGGAACCGAGACCAATTACTAATGGCTAATTATTATTATTACTTTTATTATTATTAATTTATTTATTTGTTTATTTATTTTATTATAATTGTTTATATTATTATTATTATTATTATTATTATTATTATTATTATTATTATTATTATTATTATTATTATTATTATTACTGTTAATTTTGCAGATCTTTCAAAATTGCTATGCTATAATCTTCCCCTTTCAAGACCATTACACAAGGTGTTCTGTCATTCATACCAATATTTCCACTTGTTGCCCGACTCTACTATCGCGTCTATCTGGCTCATTTCGATAGTAAAAAAAAAAATGTTTTGCATATCCTTTACAGGACATCGCTGTCAACATCAGCATCTTTCAGCTGATTGTTGATTTCTTGGCAAGATTACGCTCAGTAGTTTGCCATTGCTTTCTGAGCGACCGGCTCCATACTCTCATAAGTCACTGGCACGACTCGAACCGCTTCCAATTCTCGTGTGCTCACGTTAACCACGAGAGTATTCGGGGTTACGGAGAAAGCTGCTAACTCATAGACCAGGGAGCCCGGCCATTTCGATAGTGCAGCACTGAAAATCATTACGGATGACGTCAATCGTGTGGTCTGATTGTTACGCGGGGTTAGGCCTAGTATGCTTAGTGAGGTCAGACACGCCTGAGTACAGAAACCTGAAATAGGTGAAGGACACAAACGTAATTCCGTTTCGTAATGTTAAATCTTAGCAACAGCTGTGGCAGATTAAAATGGCCTGGGATAGATTTCACTTGTTACTTTCTACTGACAGTGTTTTTCTCAAACCTAATGCTATAGATTCACATTTCTCACCGTGTAGTTGTTAGCTTCCTTTGTTCTACAAATGTCCTGAACTCTGTCTGGGAGGTTTGCTATATCCACTATTTTTAATGTGCACACATAAACGATGGGTAGCCACCGCACACTCAGAAACAATTATCCACTATTTTAAATGTACACTCAGAAACTATAGGTTGGCGGGGCTCACTCAGAAACAATGAGGAGCGGAGGCAGTACATTAGCCAGCCCTCTGGCCAGACTAGGTGGTGGTCATGTGTTCCAATCCCCATCAGGGGGATCTTATTAAAATGTACATGGGCATACTACATCATATAACCGGTTAGTTAGTTGCATAACCTTTATCCTTTAGAGGACATCGCAATCAACACCAGCATTTTTGGCTGTTTGTGATTTATTGTTTCATCATCATCATCGAGTGCCATGACAGCTGGCGTAGGCGTTCATGGCTCTCCACAGATCTCGGTCTTTGGTTTTCTGGATCAACTCTGCTGATGATATTCCTCCATGCCACCGTCTCAATCCATCCAGCATCATTTCTCTTGGTCTGCCTCTGCCTCTCTTCCCTTCGATCTTTCCAGTTGTCACGATGTTCTCCAATGCTCACTTTTACGTTTAGTAATTTGCTATTGCTTTCTGAACTATCGACGGTCATTACATTTTGTAAAAACCTACGCAAGGCGGTCTGCTGGCAAATCTCCAGCAGCTGTATTTTGAACGCGGTATGCGGTGTTGCAGAAAATATCCTTGGAAGTAAAAGCGATCAGCGTGACATTAATTACATGACCCATCGCGTGCTGATTGGTCGATAAATACACGCAGCTAGCACCATATATCCAATGCGCCCCAAGGAGTGTCAAAGGAGGGTCTTGTATGGTCATGTATGTGGATGTAGGCAGGCTTCTTTGGTTATGTAAGACACGTTTGACAAGGCATAGCAGTGAATACCTGTATCGCTGAACTAAATAGCATAATCTAGTAGAGAATACTGAACTCATCCGTGATTCCTGGGACTACGAGTCGACGACCCATGAGCTTTCATATTTTTTTTTGTTTGCCCTGGCTCGCTTTGAGCTCAAGTGTAGTCCATACACACTACTTCTAGTTGTCTGGACTGAATTGTGCGTGTGGATTAGCTTTCCCTATTAACGGTGTCTATCGCCATCAGGCGAATTCACTCAAATTTCAGAAGTATTTGTAATTTACTTCCGAAAGTTAACGACGATAGGTCAGTATTTTAGTCCAACTGTCCGGTGTAGGGGTTGAACCCCTTACCTCAGCATCAGCACACCCGAGGTTTAAGCATACGCGTTCTATCCATTCGGTCATGATAACCTACTGATCTTTCATATGAATTGATGTGTCCAGCTCTTTTCATTGCCAATTTAGACTTCTTCAACTAAATGAAGTGCCCACCCCTGTGACCTACCTCGTCGCCAACATCGTCTGCCACATCACCAGGCAGTTTTTACATGCAATTTATAACTACAGTGCGAAGAATACTAGGGGCGGACAAACAAGCGATTGAGACGGTCATTCTGGACACATATGAAAACCGGGAATTCACTAGATACATAAGATGTATAAAGTCAAGTTTTCTGGGCATGTTCTGGGGATAAATGCAGTTTTAAAACTTAGTGACAAATGATAAATGTGAAGGGAAAGGAGAAAGGGGACGGCAAAGAGATATACATTTTCGGAAGCTTAGCCACATGGCATGCTCGGTACAATAAGATAGTCCTGACCCACGACACTGGTCACAATGTGAGCGGGCGAATCATAATCGCCCACGCCTATCGGCATGCCACATGATGATGATAACCAAATTAATTCCGCAGCATGCTTTGGCACCAGTTGCCAAGGTCACATGGCCATGAGATACAAGTTTCAAGGCATCCCGGCTAACCGGACACGACGTCCTTTGATGAGCTGCGACAAAAAAACAACCGTATCAAGTTCTCAAGTGTACACCATTTTGCATTACCTGAGATCAATAGTGATCTCATGCCTGACGCCCGCCGACATTCACTCACAGAACACTGTAAGGGAACCCTTCTCGTCAGACACCGTATCCCTGGTTGCCTTTCGTTATTTCTGAAAGGGCATTGTTTTTGCATTGAAGTGGATACGTGAGTTGCGTTGAACAGAGGTTCTAAACTTTGAGTCCTGGGGGGGGGGGGGGGGGGGGGGGGGGGGAGCGTTTCGAGGAAGTTTAGGAGCGGGATTTTGAAAAAAAAACAAAAACATAAAAAACATTTGTATTGCTACCAGTGGTATTCCTTTCATTGTTTATGCCGACTCTAATATGATGCTTACAAGATTTGTCTTGTCATTCACTCTTTATCGATTGGGGTATAGACCCTTCTTAAACTCACTCAAATCCCTCCAATCTTTGGTTATCCCATGCAGATCCATGCATGCCTTCCCCATATTATTGACGTCTTGTTTCCATGTCTCTAATGAATGTGTTTTTGATCATCCTCTATTTCTTTTGCCCCTGTGGATTCCAGATGAAAGCTTTTTTCCCCTTATTGTTTGCCCTATTCAAAAACAGCGTATTTTTTCACCGTTTGGTTCACTTGTGTTTGTTTAGTTCTCTCTATGAGTTGGAGGATAAATCGCTTATAACAAAACATCAGAAAGAATCACATATCATTTTATGGCCACATTATAAGAAGGCAAAGACTGGAACATGTTGTGACAACTGGAAAGATTTATGGAAATAGAGATAGAGGAAGACAGCGAGAAAATCCATGACATCCATATTGCATGACACAGAAAGGGGTCAAAGCATCCATCCCGTTAAAGATCGCAATTTGTGGAGAAGCATGATCACTCACGCCAGCAGCCAGGGCACTTGATGGCGATGTAGTGTACTTAAATCAAATATTGTAAGTGTACAGCGAGTTTTAATGTCCGTTGTCTGCAAGTTTCCCTTGACTCTTGTTTTGGTGATATAACATCACCGTTCGTTTCCCATATCGCTCTGCGGCGAATGGGTTACGAATGAACTTCGTAATCCCGCATACCGCGTTCGAAATACAGCAGCAGGCAATTTGGAAGCAGACCACATTTCGTTGATTTCCATACAATGTGCCGGTCGTTCAGAAAGCAATGACGAACTCATTAATTCATTCAGTAGCATGTCCGTTGCAGAACCTCGCTTATATAACATCCATCCATCCATCATGTGCCATGCCGATAAGCGTGGACTGTCATGTTTTGCCATCTCACTCGATCACTATAGTTATGGATCAAATTCTGTGTTCCTGTCTCGACCGATGCCACGTGGTCAAGCCATCCAGATATTTACTTCTCGGTCTTCCTCTTGGTCTCTTCCCTTCGATCTTGCCAGTTGTCACAAAGTTCTCCAAGTCATTTCTTCTCATAACATGCCCAAACAATTTTGACTGTCTACGTCTAATCACTTTACGATCTTCATTTGTTTCTTGAAGGACTTGTTCATTGGTTTCTCTGTCTGTCCGTGGTATTCTTTGCATTTTCCTCAGAAACCAAATTTCCACAGCCATCAGATGTTTTTCAGCTTGGCTGCTCATTGTCCACGCTTCACATCCATACAAAAGTATAGGTTCTATGTAGCACTTCAACACTCTTTTTCTCGTTTCAATTGATAACTTTTTATCGGTAAGTATGGTTTTTATCTTGCAAAAGGCTAACTTCGCCATGGCAATTCTTGTTCTAATTTCTTCAAGGCATCTTCCATTAGATGTTATGTGTTAATGACTGTTCTGAGATAACTGTATCCATTCACTTGCTTAAGAATATGCCCATTTACTCGTATATCTCATTGTGGTATTTCCTTCTTCCCAGTGACGACCATAATCTGTGTCTTCTTACTATTCAATTCTAACCCTAGTTGCTCACTGTGTGCAAAAACCGCCTCTGCTTAATGTCGCAGGTCCTGTTCGATTGTCTGCAATCAAGACTGTATCATCTGCATATCTAATGTTATTGATGTATCGTCCCCCAATGTTGATTCCTTCCATATCTTCTACATTTTTGAAAATATTTTCACTGTACAGGGAAAAAAGGTTCTAGAGTCATTACACATCCCTGTTCACACCTCTTTTAATAGGCTAATATTGGCCTACATCATTATCAATTCTGATGGCAGCTTGTTGTTTCCAATAGTATGTTTTTTTACAAGTCTAATTGTCTTTTCCATCAGTTTGTAGATCTTCAAGCATCCTTATCATGTCGACATGTCTCACTTTATCAAACGCCTTTGTGGGGTCAATAAAGCAAAGACATAGATCTTTGTTTACTTCTATAGAACTTTCAATTAATGTTCTCAGTATATACACAGCATTTACTGTACCCCTGCCTTCTACAAATCCACATTGTTCTTCTCCTATTCCGGGTTGTATTTTCTTCCTAACGCTTTGCATGATAATTCTCAGCAGAATCTTCATGATGTGGCTCATTATACTAATTGATCGATGTTGATCACATTCCAAGGCTCCTTATTTCTTTGGGGTTGCAATACATATAGAATTACATAATTCAGGAGGTAGCCTATATCTCCAGTATCATATATTGCGTTCAGCAGTCTGGTGACATGATCTATTTCATATTCTTCTAAGGCATTGATAATTTCTATTGTGATGTTGTCTGTACCAGCGGTCTTGCCAGTTGTCATATGGTTAAGAGCATTCTGAACTTACATCTTCAAAATTGATGGTCCTTCATTATTATTCCGAATATCATACTGTTCTTCTCTCGTATCATCATAACGGTCTTTCACATAATCTGACTACGCATGTAAAATCTGATCTTTTTCTATGATGATTTTGCCATCTTAGGGTTTTAGGCAACCTGTTGATGCTTGTTTTCTTTAATTAGTGATCCTGTAACAGCCGTCCGGAAAACCCCTCGATCGTAAATAAGCAAGATGTCCCGCGTCCGATACATTCCATCTGGAGATCATCTGCCACATCCAGCACCTATCTTCTCTTTGGCTTTCCTCTTCGTCCCTTCCCGCGCATATACCCCTACACCACTGTTCTCTCTAAACTGTCATGACGTTTCAAGTAACCAAAATATTTACATTTTCTTATTTTATCGTCTTTAGTAGCCAACCTTCTTCACTATTCAGCTCATGTCGTATGGATGCATTTTTTGTTGTATCCCAGATATTCTTAGAACTGATCTATAACATTTATATTCAAAAGGCGTTTATGCGCTGTTCAGCTTGTTTAGTAAGTTTCCAGGTCTCATAGGCGTATGTTACAATGGGAAAGATGCATGCTCTCACAAATTTAATTTTTGTAGTTCCATCTGTCCCACTCTACAATTTATTCAGTTGCTTTAGCTTGTGAAGAACAATAGATATTCGACTTTTAATTTCTATCATTGTGTCACCATTGTTGGTAAATAATGAACTAAGATATTCGAAATTGTCCACCACCTCTAATTTTTCCTCATTAACATAGTTTTATCTCCCTATTATTTTTGTCTTTATGTACTATCTTAAAGTTTGCTATGTTAAGATATAATTTGTGATTGTCACTACCCTTTTGGCCTTAGGTTATTAGTTTTTCTGTACAATTTCTGTATTGTGAATAGTAATACTGTATAATCAGCATATCGAATCTCTGGTATTTCATGACCACCGATATTTAGGGCATCATATTGCTCCTAGTTTATATCACCTCTGACATTTTTCATTATATTTTCGGCGTACAGGTTAAACAAATAAGGGGACAGCACACATCCCTGACGGACTCATTGCTTGATGTCAAACACATTTGATGTCTCACCATCTATTCTAACCGCTTCTTGTTGGTCTAGATTGAGCATTTTATGATTTGTACTACATGTGATGGACAGCCTACTTTCCTCATGATTCCCAAGTTTATGATTTTGTACACAGTCAAATGCCTCTGAATAATACACAAAACATGAGAATAGATACACATTAAATTCTCTACACTTATCTATTATTAAACGCATATGGAGTATGGGATCTTTTGTTCCAGTTCCTTGCATAAATTCAGCTTGAACCACGTTAATCTCTTCCTCCATTATCTTACGAAGTCTTCCCATTATGAATTTTAATAGATTTAAAATTCTTCTGTTCTTCTTTATTGCCCATACATTTTCAACAAATGAGCGTTGAGGTTCTGCATCTGCTGTCATTAATTCTTTCTTGTATCTCATTCATATCCTCGCAGTCATTCATATTATACATTTCGCTGCAGTATTCCTACCATTGTTCTAGAATTTTCTAAATTTTGTTAGTCTCTTTTGAAGCTTGTCACAGACAACTTTTAGTTGAGGTTGAACGTTTCTTGTCAATAACTTCATTTCTTTGAACATTTTGTAATCTCCCCCACTGTTATGATATTGCCCTATTCTAGTACAACAATCTTGTATATATTGGCTTTTGTCCCGTCTTGTATTCTACCTTATATCTCGTGTTAAAGATTTACACTTCATCCTGCTGTTATCGGTTTCTCCTCCTTTCTGTTTCAGTTCCGTTCGTTGTTTTATTAATTCTAACATGTCTGATGTAATTCATGTATTATGTTGCTTATTCTTGGTCGGAATTAAATCTTTGGGTCTTATCAAGATATTACAAGCATGTACTGCCAATTCATCAGGTGTCATTTCTTCCTGTACAGACATCAAGGCCTCATAACGGTTCTTCACTTCTACGTTGTATGCATCTGGTATTTATTGTGAGATTAAAACGAAGTGCTAGGTCCTACGGTAAGGTTTTTGAGTTTTACATTCACATCTGTTATTAATAACTGATTATCTGTATCACAGTCCGCACTTTGTAGGATTGTTGTTAATGTTATTCTTGATCACCATCTTCTTTGAATTAAAATATAATCTATCTGGTTTTGGTAGTACCGTCCGGGGATTGCCATGAACTCATGTTCTGTGCAAAATTCAATTAAGTTGTCACCAGCATCATTTATGTTTCCCAATCCAAATTATTCTAAAACGTTTCTCTCGTTTTCATTTCTTCCTGTTCCTACTTTCACATTGAAATCTCCCATGAGTATTGTTATGTCATTGTGATCAATCTTATCTAATGTGTCTTGCAGTGTGCTGTAAACAATCTTCAATTTCATCCTCCTCTGCTGTTCATGTAGGTCCATACATATGTATGGGAGTTGTGTTTTTTTTAATGGCCTCTAAGTCTGATAGTGATAATTATATCATTAACCGGGTTATATAAAATGGCAAACTACTGAACGTAAACAGATGCCCAGGAATCACAAACAGCCATAAAAAATGCTTTAGTTAACTGCTACGTCCTGTAAAGGATATGCAACAAACATTTTATTTTTAATTTAATTTAATTTTTTTTTTTTTTAGTTTTCCCATCTTTCTATCCAGTGCTTCATCTACACACAAGTTTGAAAAAAAGGCATTGTTTCAAAATCCTCGCGTATTTACCATTATCATTGTTACTGTAAATACCGGGATCTGACTTGACACAAGCATTCAAACAGTCGTCGAGCTTTCGTAAATCAGACATTCCAAGTTCCTTTGGAGACTTATTTATCGTTGGTCAATGTAGAGCGAAACCAATAGGTTTGAAAATGACAAGCACGTGTACATAATTTAGATATACGAATAATAATAATAATAATAATAATAATAATAATAATAATAATAATAATAATAATAATAATAATAATAATATAATAATAATAATAATGAGTGGCACCCTGCCGTCTCAACAGACGATAGTTTGTAAATTGGAGTTATACCGCTCCATAAAACAAAGTCTGGGGTGAATTTAGAGACCATGTGTTGCCCATGCAGCATGATTCCTCTCTAGGCCTGTCTAGTTTACCCCAGAGGAAAGATAACACCAATACGCCTGGAGCAAGAAAAGCTGCAGAAGCTGCTGGATCAGCAAAACAATGCTCTAACTGTCCGCCTGTTGGAGCTTCCATCCTAGACCAGTTGCCATGTAGTCATTAGGTTGCATTTCCTCGCATTAGGGTAAGGCTTGTACCCTCTCAGTTGCATTCCTCCGCCTGAAGCCGTTGACACAATGTGGTGTGTCGGGTTTGGTGAGCGTCGCCCAATATTTGGCTCTAACAGAAAGCAGGTAATGCCGTCTACTGTCATATCTGACTTAGACCTGACTTATATAATAAAAATACTGATAATAATAATAATAATAATAACAGTAATAGTAATAATAACAATAATAATAGCAATTATAATATCGATAATAACAATAATAATAACTATAATAATAATAATAATAATAATAATCATAATTGTTATAATAACAATACCAATAATCATAATGAAAATAACATAAAGTTACGGGAACAAATGTAATACATAAGTGTGACCATCTCATACACACAGATCGACATTTCGGTACAAAGACTTTCTTCAGGAACATCACATACTGGGATAATGAAAAGAAATTATTATTGTAGAAAATAGAACAAGCAGACGCAATATAAGGAAAGAAGAAAGAAATGGTAACATATGAGTGTGCAGCTTTCATCTACTGGAAAGGTGCGCAGTGGTTCAAGTGTTTTGATATGAAATTGGAACATTTTAAGCCAAATATACTCTAACCACGGACTGTGGCTTAGTTGATAGTGATACATGTCATATTTTCCCGTCATACCGAGCCAAGGTTTCGAGATTTGCTGCGGGCGATATGGCAGCTGACCTCTTTGAGTTAATGTTGATGGTTTGAGTCGTCAGCGGCTCAGAAAGCAATGACAAATAACTAAACTAAATCTTAAAAAGCTAAATAAATACTGGGATTGATTGCAACGTCCTGACAAGAATATGAATTGACATTTTCTAACTAACCTAGGAAGGTGACATATGGGACATATAGTAAGCGTGTTTACCGGGTCATTGTACAGTCTCACTACATTTTATATGTAGACCGAAGTTGAAAAATGAAGGACATGATGTCATCAGAAATGTGCTAAAACATTCATTAAATTAGCTACAATAGTCACTGCTATGGTCTTACGCTGTTTTGGGGAAGCTGAAAAGTACTAATGAAGTATTCGTTATAACAGGTTTTGGAAATGTCCGCCAAGGGCTTCAAGACATGACTGCACACGTCTCTTCACATTGTCAAATACCTTCTGCAGCGTGTCTGTTTTGTGTATATACCCTTCTCCACAGAGCCAATATAATAGTGTTGAATATATTCATTACATTTGACAATCCTCATTCTTAATGCAGTCTCTCACTCTCTAATGGATGGATGGATGGATGGATGGATGGATGGATGGATGGATGATTTGATGGCTGGATGGATGGGTGGGTGGGTGGATGGATGTGTGGATAAGTGAGTGGATGGGTGGATTGGAGGGATGAGTGGGTGGATGTATGGGTGGGTGGGTGAATGGATGGATGGATGGGTGGATTGGTGGGTGGATGAATGGGTGGGTGAATGGATAGGTGGATAGGTGGATGGATAAGTGGGTGGATGGGGGATTGGATTTATGGGTGGGTGGGTGTGTTGGTGGGTGGGTGGATGTGTTGGTGGGTGGGTGGATGTGTTGGTGGGTGGGTGTGTGGGTGGGTGTATATGGGTTTGGGTATGTGGGTGTCCGTGTGTGTGTATATTATGTGTTTGTATGGATGGATGGATGGATGGATGGATGGATGGATGGATGGATGGATGGATGGATGGATGGATGGATGGATGGATTTAGAATGTATGCAGGTTTGCGTGTATAAGTTTATAATTGTGTGTGTACGTGTGTCTGCCTGCCTTCCTTTCTCATAACATGGCATTATGCATTGCTTATGTTTATACCATTCATTTGATAATGTTTTCCCCATGTGAATGTAACATGCACAATGATGAATAAAAGATGAGTGATTGGAAGGGCCGATTGTAAGACGGGCCTGCATGCCCAATTTGTTACCCTTTGAAAATAAAGTTCGTTCGTTCGTTCTCTATATTTCTCTCTCTCTCTCTCTCTCTCTCTCTCTCTCTCCCTCTCTCTCTTTCTCTCTCTCTCACACACACTCTCTCTCTCCCTCTTCTCTCTCTCTCTCCCTCTTCTCTCTCTCTCTTTCTCTCTCTCTCTCACACACACACACTCTCTCTCTTTCTCTCTCTCTCTCTCTCTCACACACACACGCACACTCTCTCTCCCTCTTCTCTCTCTCTCTCTCCCTCCCTCTCTCTTTTTCTCTCGATTTCGTGTTGTCGACAACATTTTTGGCCTTGCAATTTTATCTTTTTGATTTCTGCTTGTCTTCTGCCATCATCTGCTATTAGGTGTCCAATATATAAGAAACTTGTTCAATATTAGAAAACGCACCCACTCTGTTATAGTTGTAGAATGTGTTATTCTGGTATTTACACATACGAATCCGCGCTGTTGCTATGGAGTTTGTGCACGATACCGAGATTCTCCTTTTGTGATCCAAGGTGGGATCGCGTGCAATGAATGCGGTCCTCCACCAGCAACAAAACAACAACTGTTAACGCATGTCTCATGCTAAATGACTTCTCCCATTGTGCATACTCCATACATCACTTGTCTTTGTTAGTGTGTGGTAGATTTCCTTTGTTGCGTTCACATTTTTATCTCACGTTACTGCGCAGTCTGGTTGTTTTCAGAGTACTACGGTTGTTTATTTAATTATTGGTTTATTGTCAGATAGTTTGCAGTCCTTACAAATCTTAATTGACACTCAAGAACACGGCACGCAGGACTGTATATCACTCGTGCGATAACACATATCGCATGCCCTTTGCAGGGTGATGCCACCAATCTCAACCCTATTTTGATTTTCAAGGCAAGTTTTCGTTCAGTAGTCTGCCATTGCTTTCTGAACAAGAAGACATTGCTGAAGTTCAACTGAAGGAGGGAGGGAGAAAGGAGGGAGGAAAGAAGGAGGGAGCAGGGAGGAGAAGGTAGGGAGGGAGGAAGGAGGGAGACAGGAGGGAGGGGAGGGAGGAGGGATGGAGGATCGAGGGAGGAGGAGGGAGGGAGGCTGGAAGGGGGGAGGGAGGAAAGAAGGAGGGAGGGGAGGGAGGATGAAGGAGAGAGGGAGCTGAACCCGCTACCCGGCTGTCAGCTCACGGGAATATTAAGAGCAATCTTACCCTTCCGTTCTTGTCTACTGCTAGTGGTGAGATACCATGGCTACAAGGGAAGCAAAGAAACGTGAACATCTAACTGACCATGTATGTCGCATGAGACGACTCATGGAGGTTGGGGAGACAATGTCTAGCACATCGCGTAAACGACTGTTGGCGCGAAAGCCACTCAGCCATCAAGAGTTGTTTGAGAGGCTATATTTCATTGAGATGACTACAGGAGTAAAAGAAGAAGCAGAAGCGGAAGCGGAAGCTGTAACGGAAGCGGAAGAAGTAGCGCAAGAAGTAGCAGCAGAAATAACGCAAGAAGTAGCGGACGCAAGAAGCGGAAGAAGCAGCGGAAGAAGAAGCACAAGAAGAAGCGCGAGAAGTAGCGGAATAGACACGCAATAAGTAGCGGAAGAAAAAAGCGCAAGAAGTAGAGGCACAAGAAGAGCAAGAAGTAGCGCCAGAAGTAGTGTCAGAAGTAGCGCCAGAAGTAGCGCAAGAAGTAGCGAAGAAGAAGCGAAAGAAGAAAAGCGAGAAGTAGCGGAAGAAGTAGCAGAGGACGTAGCGCAATATGTAGCGGAAGAAGAAGCGTAGAAGATCTTCTACTCCGGCCCCCATGACCCACAGACTCTCACGGTTATCTATACAAGAGTATCAAGATGAAATCCATGTTAGTATCACCGCCTGGGAGTTCTGAGATAAGTAGCAAACAATTTTTGTTAAATTTCATTTTCTCTTCGTTGTTCTAATGTTTTTTTTTTGTCATCATTTTATTCTTCTCATCCCGTTCTTATACCGTAATGTAGTCACCGGAGGGTCTTCTCCGTGATTCTATGTTATGTTTTGTGTATGTATTTTGTTTGCTGATGAATGCTGGTCGCCGCAACGTCCTTGTTTCATAATTCTGTTCTTTAAAGCCGCATTACTTTGCGTTGTGTTATTTTATATTGTTTTCTGTGCTAGAGTACGCCCAGCCTTACACCAGATATGGGTTCTATATGTATGTGTACATATCTGTACACCGTCATATAAGTATTTGGGATCTTATACCTCAGGGTCGTTATTTGCGGAAATTGTTTGCGTGTTTTAAGCCTGAAGCGTCACGTTAACTGTAATTCAATCACACCTTGGTGATAACTTCATGTCAGTAAAAGAAATTCACAGGAACTAAATTTCAGTATAAACAATGTACAGTAGCTTCAAGTCAGTATAAACAATGTACAGAAACTTTATTCAGTATAAACAATTTACAGAAACTTTATTTCAGTATAAATAATTTACATGAACTTTATTTCAGTATAAACAATTTACAGGAACTTTATTTCAGTATAAACAATTTACAGGAACTTTATTTCAGTATAAACAATTTACAGGAACTTTATTTCAGTATAAACAATTTACAGGAACTTTATTTCAGTATAAACAAATTACAGGAACTTTATTTCAGTATAAACAATTTAGCGGAGCTTTATTTCAGTATAAACCATTTACAAGAACTTTATTTCAGTATAAACAATTTACAGGAACTTTATTTCAGTATAAACAAATTACAGGAACTTTATTTCAGTATAAACAATTTAGCGGAGCTTTATTTCAGTATAAACCATTTACATGAACTTTATTTCAGTATAAACAAATTACAGGAACTTTATTTCAGTATAAACAAATTAAAGGAACACTATTTCAGTATAAACAATTTACAGGACTGTTCCACGACTTCACGAGTAGTGGATACATGGTGCTAGGCCTGTATGTTTAACCACCAATGGGCAGTCAGTGGCGATGTGGTCAATATGAAAAAACCACCTGTATTTCCCATACGATTTCCTGGTACCCATTTTAGTTTAGATCGACTTGAAAAAAAGCTAGATGCATATCTTTTACAGGACGTAGCAATCAACCTCAGCATATTTTTTTTAATTGTTCGTGATTCCTGGGCAAGTTTACGTTCAGTAGTTTCCCATTGCATTCTGAACGACCGGCGCCCATACCATTTCATAAAAAACCAACACAGCTGTGTTTCGAACGTGGATATGCGAGATTACGAACTGAGTTCGTAACTTCTTGGCCACGGAGCAGCAAAAACCAGAACAATTAAAATGGAGATTCGAACATATGACTACGTGTTCAGTAGACAAAAGCGTTCGCCAGTGCGCTACGGCCACTCCCTGATTTCAGATATAACACTGCACATACTGCTCTACATGTTTAAACAACAGAGCCCAATTCTTGGAAGGATTAAGTTCTGCACACAGCCATCAAACACTGTCCCGATCACACAACAGTTTTATTTCTAAACTTTCGCTGGCTTTGAACTCAAGCGTAATCCATACACGTGCTGCTACTTCTAGCACACTGGACTCATTTTTGCGCGTGAGTTAGCTTTGCCTATTGCCAGTGTCTCTCGCTATCAGGCGAACCCACTCCGACTTCAGAGGTAGTTGTAATTTACGTCCCCAAATGAAGTACGACAAGTCAACATTTTAGTCCAATTGACCGGTGTCAGGGCTTGAACACGCTACCTCAGCATGACCGCACCGGATGTTTAAGAATGAGCGCTCTTATCCATTCGACCATTATGCCCTCTACAGCAGTGCGTCCCTAACATTTCACTTTCGCGGACCGACATACATTTTCCCTTTTGCACCAGGGACCAGTGCCGTTTAAAAAATCATTTTCTCTTCGTAATCTGGACTTTTATATGACCTTCATATACATTTCAGTATAAATATAAGATAAGCTAGGAGCCTGCACCAACAAAGAAAACAAGTGGAAACATGCACAAAGGACAGCCGCCGACCGATCCCCCAGCTGGAGTGGGATAACGAAAAGTTCTTATAAGGACTGCAGCCAGACGAGCCAGGAGCCTACACCAACAAAGAAAACCACAAACACAGACGAGCACAAAGGATAGCCGCCGACCACTTCTGACGTCACAGACTCACACGCTACATCACCAGTCCGAGATAGGACTCACAAGACAAGAATTAGGGTGAATAAACCCATAAAAACCACGATCCTCAACAATAACCACAGCTGATGAAGCAGGTTAGACGAGGACGAATTTGGAATTTTTGTTTTTGAAATTTGGAATTGGAATTGGAATACAAGATTTAACGTAATTGTGGGTATTGTCCCAGTGCGCTAAATACTGCTCCTAATATTATTGGATGCCGGTGATTTATTTAATGGTAGTCCCATTTTCATGAGTAAAAATTGTATTGTAGAGATTTACAAATCAAAAAATTTTTCAAATGTCACAACTACATTTATGTCTTCTTGTAAAGGTGTATATACTTGTATACACCGACAGTAATGAACACCAATATACAATAAAAAATAAAATTATCTTGGAAAACGATACCAAATCAGATTTTAAACAAGCTGACTAAATTACAGTATGTTGTAATAAAAATGATTGCTTACCGGCAAAGAAGGGCTCGCGGACCGCCATCGGTCCGCGAACCACCACTTTGGGAAGCTCTGCACTACAGAACAGTTTGAGAAACGCCGAACGTAACATTTGTCTGCGCGTTCAAATTGGATAAATACGGGCAGGTCGTAACTGCGTTGTTGAACCCTCCCATTGCGGTAGCGATGAAATACTTTGCGTGCCCGATAGCCTAGCGTGTTTCTAGTACCGGGTTTTATGTGTTTGACCAAAATCAAATATCAATAATCAATCCGTTGTATAACTAACTATATTTTTAGATACGTTTACCGTTTAACGGAATGGTGTGTTATTGATATTTAAAAAAAAAAAAAAAAACCTTTCTGAGAGAATGGATGAAAACGAATGATGTATCAAGTGGAAATTAATTTGAAGAAATATATCGTTTTCTTTTGTGGAATGTCTGCACAAAACGTATATGCGATTGTGGTTGCGTAACAACGATTCTATCAAGACACATCCTGTGGTTATATATATTTTTATGTTAAAAATTTTGAAAACTGGAAGTTGTAGTAGCCTGATTGCTGGGAGGCTTACTTTGGATAGCGTCATTACGTTTCCATGGAGTCGAAAATGCATAATGAGAAAAGTGTTTGGTTGGAGGATACTGCATATGACAAGAGCAACAATGATCTTCCGCGGAGGCGAAGGTAGGTCTGAGTGTAGTATTTGTTGAATCTTCTTCTTTGTCTAGTCCATGCCGTGTTGTGTTGGTCATCGTGTCTGCACACAGCCTTGTCAAGTGTGCTGGCTTTCTTCTTGTAGTTCATACCGTGTTTTGCTGATCATCTTGTCTGTTCAGATCCTTGTGTTGTGAACTGTCAACTCTTATACTCCATGTCACGTGGTGTTGGTCATCTTGTCTCTTCACAGCCTTGTCTTGTGCACTGCCAACACTTATTGTCCATACCATGTGGCTGTGGTCATGTCTGTTCAGTCCACTGTCTCATGTACAACCATCGTCTTATAGTCCATGCCATGTGGCTGTGGTCATGTCTGTTCAGTCCACTGTCTCATGTACAACCATCTTCTTATAGTCCATGCCATGTGGCTGTGGTCATGTCTGTTCAGTCCACTGTCTCATGTACAATCATCTTCTTATAGTCCATTGCCATGTGGCTGTGGTCGTCATGTCTGTTCAGTCACTGTCTCATGTACTGCTCATTTATTACCAACCTTCTTATAGCCCTTTGCTATGTGCCGTTGATCCTCATATGTTTTAAGACTTCTGTCTCGTGCAATGACTATAAATTATGTTGCAAATGTTCATCCTACCTATAAAGCTAAACTACCTAGCTTCATCTCTTGTTCTTCCCATGCCTCTCGTCCCTTTCAACTTTCCATTTATCACGACGTACACCGCCCTTCCCCCTGTCATGATGTTTCTAAAGAATGTGAATTATCATCTGCTGATACGTAGGTCAGCATGGCCGAATGGATAAGAGCGCGTGTTCTTAAACACCCGGTGTGCTGATGCCGAAGTAAGGGGTTCAACCCCTAGACCGGATAACTGGACCAAAATGTTGACCTATCGTCCTTGACTTTGGGACGTAAATAACAAGTACCTCTGAAGTTGGATTGGGCTCGCCCGATGACGAAGGACACTGTTAATAGGAATAGCTAATCCACACGCAAAATTCAGTCCAGCTTCTACTAAACGTAGTGTTTATGGATTACGCTTAAGTTGAAAGCGAGCGAGCGCCAAAAAAAAATCTGCTGATATGAGAATGTAATTGTCTTTGTAATTTAACTTCTTTCAAGATAGTCTCGTAATTTTTGTATTAATCTCTCCCACGGTGTTCTCATCATTCTTCTATAAAATCACATCTCTTCAGTTTACACATAATAAATAGCTTATCTTTCGTAAATCATAACTGATATGTGTAATCATCTGTGTTTATTTTGGACAAAGAGTGACGATTTTAAATTCTTCGTCATTATGAACCATGCCGATAAGCGTGGGCGGCCGCTTTTCACCATCTCAGACGATCACCAGAGTCGTGGATCAGCTCTGTGTTCTTGTCTCGGCCATACCACATGGCCAAGGCATCCAGGTATTTACTTCTCTGCCTTCCCCTTGTTATTTTCCTTTCAGTCTTGCCAGTTGTCACCAAGTTCTCCAATTTATTCCTTCTCATAACGTGTCCCAAAAATATGTGGCTGTTTACGTATAATTTCTCTTATCAGTTTACGGTTTTCATGTGTTTCTTGTCGGACTTGCTCATTGGTTTTGCTGTTTGTCTATAGTATTCTTTGATTGTTCCTCAGAAACCACATTTTCACTGCCATTATATGTTCTTTAGCTTGTCTGCTCATTTTCCACGATTCACATCCATACAAAAGTACAGGTTCTAAGTATTAAACAGGAAATCAATGCATCCTTTTGCAAGATGGAAAAAATACTGACCACTAAAAAGATGGCAATTGCAACGAGAAAAAGAGTGTCACAATGCTACATTGAACCCATAGTTTTTTATCGATGTGAAACGTGGACAATGAGCAGACAAGCTGATAACACATATAATGGCAGTTAAAATGTGGTTTCTGAGGGAAATGCAAATACCTTGGACAGACCGAAAAACCAATGAGCATGTCCCACAAAAGGTAAATGAAAACAGTAAACTGATTAGAACAAGTTAGACAAAGGCAGTCAATACTTTTGAACACGTTATGAGAAGAAATACATTAGAAAACTTGTTGACAACTGGCAGGGTTGAGGGGAAAACAACAATAAGAAAGCAGAGAAGTAAATACCTGAATGGCTTGGCCATGTGGTATGGTCTAGACAAGAACACAGAGCTGATCCACGACTCTGGTGATCGTGTGAGATGGCGAAACATGACCGCCAACGCTTATCGGCATGGCACATAATGGTGATGATAGATACACCAATGTGTAGAGTGTGCACATCGTTCTCCTTAAATTGTTACGCCCTTATCCGAGAAACTAGAAGAGTGGACTGGCCAAGTGGATAGTGCACCAAGGCGGTGGCTCGGGTTCAGTCCTCAGCAGAGCCGGATTACTGTTTACGACCAATACGGCTCCGCAGGTGAACCAGCCTTATACACGTGAATATTAGATAATTTCCAGAAGTTTCTAGGGATTGTGTGCGGCGGAAAGTCAGTGAGAAAGGGAATCAGTCAAGCCCAGCCAATGTATGAAGGCATATCGCTTCACTGGGTAGTCTGTGATTTAGTGGTAGTGAAAGCAGTTTCACAATTCCGACATACTGGATCGAAATCAGCAGCTGGTTATTTGGAAGCAGATTGCTTTGCGTTGGATTTCACAATGGCATGAGCATCGGCCGTACAGAAAGTAGTGTCACACTTCTGAACGTAAAATGGACTAGAAGATCACAAACAATCAATACTCGGGTAGACTGCGACTTCCTGCAAAAGAACATACACTAACGTTCAACTGATATCTAAAGTTAAGTGTTTCATTTTGTCTAATGTTATTACCAATCAATACCCGTAGATTGATGTTTAGGATTATGTCAATGAACTCGGTGTCCGATAAGTTCCCATTACTCTGTCTATGATGCCCCAATTGACAGGTTTCTAAACTCATTCAAATTTACAGAACTCTACTTACCCTTTCTTTAGTATTTGACACTCTACAAAACCACCTCACATGCTGACTCTCATCAGATAATTGAATTTCCGCACTTGCCGAAAAGTAATGGCATTTACTGTTATTGTACAGTTGGGTCCAATCTGTCCTACTTATTTTCTGTAACAACTTTTGCATGTAACTCAAGACTTATTATGCTATGATCTCCGCTTTCTAACGCGCCTGGTTTCTTTGGCAGAGCTTTAACATTGGATAGGTAAAATATACAATACAAAAGATCATTAGGAAAATAAAATTATAAGTTATTAAAATTGTACCCACCGTTATATGTGTCATTTAGAAATGTCAACATTTATATTCAAAAACCTCCTAGGTCCTCAAAGTGTTCCATTTCTTATGGTATTTATTTGTTGAGACATGTAATGTGAGTCTTTTCTATAGTTTGTCCCAGTCTCCACGCACTGTTGATTCTGCCAGAGTATTATATTATATTCTTCTTTATCTTGCCTTTCTTTCTTCTTTCATTCATCACCTGTAGAATTCCATCTGTCAACCATTTCTTTTCTTTTTTTTTTCTTTTTTGCCATTCAATATGTAAGTGGAAAGATTTGTTTTGTCTACTGGATTTTTTCTCGGCAATATCTCCCATTGTTCATCAATAGTCTGTATTATTGCCATTGTATTTTGTCTGTTCTCTGCAGTAACATTGCACCTCTCTCTATTCTCATTTACGTGTTAAGTATTGGTAGACCTAACTCTCTATCAATCTGTTCGTCTGTCTGTTTGTTCACCTAAAGCCGCGCGTTGGCCTATTCGAACTATATACCTACTTAATTACCTATCGACCTATCTAAAGATGCATCTGCCTGTCTGCCTGGTTACCTACCTACTTACGTATGCATCCGTCCATCTATTCGCCGGCCCGACCGACCATCCGTTCGTCTGTCCGTTTATTTGTCTATGTATCTATCTTTGTACCTATCTCTGCCTACTTACCTATATACATGTCTGTCTGATTCAATAAAGACAACGACTTGTGGTCCAAATTTGCCGTTTAATACAGGTTGGAGATGAAATCAGCATTCCTGAACTAAATACGCCGTCAATGTATACGTCATGTTAGTCAATGTGTTGCATATCCCTGTTAGAATGAATGCAACTAATTATCTTTTTTGATAATAATTACATTCATTCACCTGATATTTTGTCTTCCTATAGTTGTATTTAGTTGCATGTATAAAACGGTAGCTGATTGAACTTGATTCTTTATATTCGAAACACTGCATTATCTCTATAAATCCATTGAAGGTAGTATAACCTACTATATATATATATAAATATATATATATATATATATATATATATATATATATATATATATATATATATATATATATATATATATATATGTATATGTATATATATATATATATATATATATATATATATATATATATATATATATATATATTATTGTGTAGTCAATAAAGCAAAGATGTATATCTTTGTTTACTTCTATATGTCGTTCAATAACTGATTGCAGCATACACACAACAGTTACTGCACCCTTTCCTTCTACAAACCCACATTGTTCTTCCCCTATTTCAGGTTGTATTTTCTTCCTCACTCTTTGCATGATAATTCGTAGCAGAATCTACGTGATGTGACGCATTATACTAATTGTTCCAATGTTCTTGATTTCTTTGGGATTGCAATAAATACAGAATTACATAATTCAGAAGGTATATCTCCAGTATCTTAAAATGTGTTCAGCAGTCTGGTGACTTGATGATCTATTCCATATTCTTCTAAAGCTTTAATCATTTTTGTGTGATGTTTTCTGAACCGGGGGTCTTGCCAGCTTTCATATGTTTAAAAACCTCCGAACCTCCATCATCAAAATTTGCGGTCCTTCATGATTAAATCGAATATCATACTGTTCATCTCTGTTATCATTATAACAAGCTCTGCAAAGCTTGGTGAAGTATTGATGCATGACAAGGCAGACGTGGGTGCGCCATGTGGGAGCACGTGTACACCTCGAAGGAGCAAATGGATCACCATAGTCTGGTAAGAATGAGGCAGCGAGGTGTGACGAGGGGATCTGGCCGACGCTCGACGCTCAGAGGAAAGGCGAGACGAACATATAATCAGAATGCTACTGGAACTATTAGTGTTGGAACTCTTCGCTGGCTGCTGAGGATGGGGACTGGGCGGTTATGGGAATGCCCCGAATGCTGTGATGTTGCTTCCTAAATCAATCAATCAATCAATCATTATAAGTTTTTTCACATAATCTGCCCATACATGTAGAATCTGATCTTTTTCTATTACGATTATTCCATCTTTAATTTTTAGACAGCCTGCTGATGTATTTGTTCGTTTGTTAGTAAGTTCCTGAATTCTTTTGTGCACTAATTTGGTATTTTGACTGTTGTGATGTTTTCTAAGCAATTATTCTCAAGCCATGCTTCTTTTGCCTCCTTACATACTATTCTGACTTGTCTATGAATTTCTTCATATTTGGCAGGATTATTTTAATTGAGTCTTCTGGTTTCCATTAGCTGTAAAATTTCTTCAGTCATCCATTTCTTACGACCCACCTTTAATTTTGGAAAAGTTGTTTCTGCAGCCAAACTGATTGAATTCTTCAACATTTCCCATTGATCATCCACATCTTGAAATAGGATCTCTAGATCAGACAATATATCAAATCTGTTCTATACTTATATGATGAATTTGTAGTTTTTTTCCTTGTCATTTCTCAATGTACACAAATCATATTTAGTGTTTCATGTTATATACTTGACTTTCTTTAACTTTACCATCAATGTACCCGTAAGTAATCTGTGGCCACTATAACAATCAGCACTGGGAACTGTTTTTGCTATTGTTAACACATTTCGGAACTTTCTGCTAATCAGAATTTAATCAGTCTGGTTTCTAATCCTGTTATCAGGACTGCTCCATGTCCATTCACTTCTAGGGTGTTGTTTAAACCAGGTGTTTCCTACAATCATTTCCTGCTCTTTTGCCCATTCTACAAGTGTGTATCCTCTTTTGTTTCTCTCTCCTAAACCATGGTTTCCCACTGTGTATCCATCACCTTGATTTCCTACTTTTGCATTGAAGTCACCTATTATGATGTTTATTTCTGAATTTTTACATTTCTTTAAAGCAGACTCTATGTCATTATAAAATTCCTATACACTACCTTCACTTGATTCTCCTGTTGGGGCATATATTTGAATAACGTTTATGCTAAAAGGTATGATGCTTAATTTAAATCGTAGAACTCTGTTTGACACAGCCCAGTATCCTTGAACAGATTTTGATGTTTGCCGATCCAAGATAATTGCTTCCCCTCTTTGTCGATCTTCTCCTCCAGAACAAATAATCTTAAAATCTTCATCTGTCTTAATGCCTGCTCCTGTCCATCTCGTTTCGCACATCCCTAATATATTAATTTTCTCACTTTCAATTTCTTGTTTGATGTTATCTAATTTTTCGTCGCCGTTTAACGTCCAAACATTCCATGTTGCTAATTTTAATGTCTCTGTCCTTGTCTTGTGATCTGTAGTTAGGCGAATCATAATGAACTAGGCACTTTTAAAGAAGGTAGTTTGCCGTTGCTTTCCTTCCTTGGCAGTGACCGTACTGGTCGGTGACGCTGGCCATTGTCCCGTGAAAGAGATCTTCTGCCTACCGTCGCGAAAGTTCAGACCATAACCAACAACTATCTGTCGGCTGCCCTCAAATTTTCATCCACCACCTGCCTTCCGTGGCTTTTTGTGAACACGTCCAATAAACGAATACGAAATAACCCAACATAATCCACAGGAAAACACTAAAAACAGCGTTTTCTGAAGAATGAACGTTAAATCGACGCTATTTTTTACTGGAAGTCGTTTTATAGAAGAATGCTAAATATTGATTGGACAGTCAAAATTAGCAAACTAGACATTTTGAAGGAAGCTAAGTCGCAAAGACATCTTATAATAAACATCAGAAAGAAGTAGTCATCGTTTTTGACCACGTTACGAGAATCCAAAATCTGGAAAATATTGTGACAACCGAAAGATTTGCGGGAAGAGAGATAGGGGAAGATAGCGGGAGAAGAATCTGTACAGTCTTGTGTCATTTCACAGAAGGGAGTCAATACACGAATTGATCCATGCCGTCGGAGACTGCAATTTCGTGGAGAGGCATCATCGCCCACGCCAGCCGGCAAGGCACTGGAGGAGGATTCTAATATAATTTCTATGGTTGCCTCTTTGTTAAATATACTATCATGTCTATGACTGTCTCTTTGTTCGATTTCTTCAGTGTCGTCAACATCTGTAGACTAAATGTTATTTCCGTCGCTGTCTGCTATTGAATGTTAACGAGAAAGACTGCAATGTTATATCAAGCTGCTTTGCTGTATGGTATTGAATCTTGGGATGTGAAGGAACATACTGGGAAAAGCTTTCTTGCAGCAAAAAACGTGTTTTCTGAGACGAATTTTACGAACGCAGTTGACAGTCAGAGTAATTAATAACGAGTGGCCAGAAGAGCCTAATGAAAGTATACAAGTATTCACAACTTTAAGAAAGAGACAGTGTTGGGTAGTCATGTTTTGAGAAGAGGGTCTTTGGAAGACAGCAGTGGTAGCCGTCAGATAGGCAGACAGAGAGGGATGCTGCTTGACGATCACAGTCGAGGGCATGGTGGGATATCATCAACACAATTTATCCATAACACAAATGGCCGCGATAAGTGAGGAGAGTTAGTTAGTCGACAGATCATCCTCATTGCGCATCCAACCATTCAGTCAATAAGTGCTCGGATTCCCTCCTCAGTAAATCATGCAGCGTGTAGCGGCTCACATCAGTTCTGTGTTGGTTTATTACTCTTCTTTGGCTGCCTACATGGTGTTCTTGTCTGGCCCCACCTCTTTTAATTTGCTGTTCTTGCAGTCTGACCATGGTTGTAAATTCACAGTGATCACTTGTTTCACCCAAAAGTCTTACTTCTTTTAGAGTATTCATTATGTCAGCGTGGTCCATGGCTCGTCTGCCCTCCATATTGGCCTTACCCGCAAGCCTGTCAGCATGCACATTTCCTTGGACACCCACATGCCCTGGCACGAGAATGAAACTAATCTTTGCCAGCAGTGACCGCCCCAGAGACTCCAACCGGTGTCTTCAGATCCAACCCATCTCTATATTCCTGAGCATACTCATTGAGTGGGGAGACATAACGCCTAAGCTTTTCTTGCATGGCGCATAACGATGGTGATCATGTCTATCACCTGTAAGATTGTTGCTTCCGTACGTTGTATGTCATGTGTATAGTTTCGTTATTTCCGTGCTATGTCTGATACCTATATATTTATGTTACTTCTTTGCTCTGTCTGTTATCTGTATATTTATCATTTTCGTTTGCTCACTCTGCCGTCTGTAGAATTGCATTACTTCATTATTTTGTCTGTAATCCGTATATTTACGTTACTCCCTTGTTTTGTCTGTCATCAGTTATTTACGTTACTCTTTGTTTTCTCTGTCATCTGTTGTTTTGTTTTTTTTAACGTTACTCCCTTCCTTTGTCTTTCACCAATGTTTTTACGCAACTCCTTTGCTATCTGTCATCTGTATATTTCCGTTACTCCCTTCGCGTGTCTCTCATATGTATATTTCCGTTACTCCCTTCGCGTGTCTCTCATCTGTATATTTCCGTTACTCCCTTTCTGTGTCTCTCATATGTATATTTCCGTTACTCCCTTCCTGTGTCTCTCATCTGTATATTTCCGTTATTCCGTTTCTGTGTCTCTCATCTGTATATTTCCGTTACTCCCTTCCTTTGTCTCTCATCTGTATATTTCCGTTACTCCCTTCCTTTGTCTCTCATCTGTATATTTCCGTTACTCCCTTCGTGTGTGTCTCATCTGTATATTTCCGTTACTCCCTTCGCGTGTCTCTCATCTGTATATTTCCGTTACTCCCTTCGTGTGTCTCATCTGTATATTTACTTTATAATTATACTTTACTTTTATAATTATGTTACTTCCTTATTTGTGTGTTATCTGTAAATTTACTTTACGACGATGCTCTGTCTGTCACGTGTATATTTACATTACTTTCTTGCTATATCTATCATGTATATATTTACATTACTTTCTTGCTATGTCTATCATCTATATATTTACATTACTTTCTTGCTATATCTGTCATCTATATATTTACATTACTTTCTTGCTATATCTGTCATCTATATATTTACATTACTTTCTTGCTATATCTGTCATCTATATATTTACATTACTTTCTTGCTATATCTGTCATCTATATATTTACATTACTTTCTTGTTATGTCTGTCATCTATATATTTACATTACTTTCTTGCTATATCTGTCATCTATATATTTACATTACTTTCTTGCTATATCTGTCATCTATATATTTACATTACTTTCTTGCTATGTCTGTCATCTATATATTTACATTACTTTCTTGCTATATCTGCCATCTATATATTTACATTACTTTCTTTCTATGTCTGTCATCTATATATTTACATTACTTTCTTTCTATGTCTATCATCTATATATTTACGTTACTTTCTTGCTATGTCTGTCATCTATACATTTACATTACTTTCTTGCTATATATATCATCTATATATTTACATTACTTTCTTGCTATATCTATCATCTATATATTTACATTACTTTCTTGCTATATCTGTCATCTATATATTTACATTACTTTCTTGCTATATCTGTCATCTATATATTTACTATGCCGGTCACTCTGGCTGTGGGGTTACAACACTTTCTCTCTGTAATCCCGTTTATCACGCAGAGTCTCGTAGCGGAGCGAGAGCTGAGGCGGTTCGACCCCCGCTCGTGACTTGCGGGATACTGAGCCGGCCGCTCCGAAAGCAAATGGCAAACTACTGAGCGTAATCTTGCCAAGAGATCAACATACAGCTGAAAGATGCTGGTGTTGACAGCTAAGTTCTGTAAAGGATATGCTAAAAAAAAAAAAAAAAATATATATATATATATATATATATATATATATATATATATATATATATATATATATATATATATATATATATATATATATATATATATATATATATATATATATATATATATATATTTACATTACTTTCTTGCTATGTCTGTCATCTATATATTTGCATTACTTTCTTGCTATGTCTGTCATCTATATATTTACATTACTTTCTTGCTATGTCTGTCATCTATATATTTACATTACTTTCTTGCTATGTCTGTCATCTATATATTTACATTACTTTCTTGCTCTGTCTGTCATCTATATATTTACATTACTTTCTTGCTATGTCTGTCATCTATATATTTACATTACTTTCTTGCTATGTCTGTCATCTATATATTTACATTACTTTCTTGCTATGTCTGTCATCTATATATTTACATTACTTTCTTGCTATATCTGTCATCTATAAATTTTCATTGCTTTCTTGCTCTGAATGTCATCTATATATTTACATTTTCCATTGGCACCTTGCCTTCTTGACAGACGATAGTTTGTGCTTTAAAAAGGCATAATAACTTTTACCTATGGCGGTAGCGAGTGTGACTGATAAGGCCAATTTGAGCTGTAAATGTCCGTTCACAGTGGGTGCATGTGAACACGTGGCCATTTCCACCATCATGCACCATCTTACGTCTCAAACGCTCGGTGTGTGACTTATCTGCAATATTTTCTCCTTTTTTTTATTTCAAAAAACTGGTCAAGGTGGTTAAAAGCGAAAAATGGGCAGAGGTGTGTCAAAGAGTAAGCACAGACAAGTCACTGAAATTGTTCTGGCGACTACATAAAAGCATGAGTGGTGTAGTAAAGAATAAGAGCATTTCAGACTTCCAAGGTGCTGACCTCACCTGGCAGAGGACTGACGAGGACAAGGGCAAAGCCCTCTTTGAACGCTACCTTGAGCAGGGCAACCAGACAGACATGGGAGGCCGAAATCTGGCCAAGGAGGTCACCTCAGACAGATGCAAGGCCCAGAACACTTCGGAGGAAGACACAGTGACAGTGAAAGAAATCAAGGCTGTGCTTCGACGATCAAAAAGCAGTGCTCCATGTCCTGATGGCATAAGATACGACGACATAAATAGGTGTACCGACAATGAGCTAGAGAAACTAGCAGACATGTACAACAACAGTATAGGGAGTGCTAGCATCAAGGAGGAATGGTTACACAGCTATCTGATTCCCTTGCCGAAGCCTGACAAAGACCACACAAAAATTCAGGGATATCGAATTATAACCATGCAGAATACAATAGGCAAGCTGCTGGAGAAGGTAATTGCCAGGAAAATATCAAGCCAACTAGAGAGGCAAGGTGTTTTCCCACCTACCCTGGGTGGGTACCGTCTAAAAAGAGAAACCTGGACCAATGCAGCAGTCTTTGCCCATGATGTCTATGAAGGTTTCCACTCAGGCACTGAAACCGTTGCTGCAGCGATTGATCTTGAGGACGCATACAACAGAGTACCACTGGATCTTTTAATGTTTCAGCTTCTTGAACTAAACGTAAGTCCATTCCTCCTTAGTTGGATCGCTGCAGCCCTCTACCAACGGAAAGTAGTTTTTAGATGTGGCAGTTGGACTTCGGAACCAACAACAATATATCCTGGCCTACCACAGGGATCACCATTATCTCCGGTACTGTTCAACGCCTACACAGTGAGAATCACCAGTGAGCAGATCACTGGACCTGGCAGGACATTGTCGTATGCCGATGATGTTTTAGTGTATCGTCAGGGTAAGGATAGAGAGGAGGTGGCTGTGGAACTACAAACCGAACTCAATCGCATAAGTACTTGGTGTGATGAAGCTGGGGCAATGGTCAACCCAACAAAGGCAACAGTGACTTGGTTCTCGTTGAATAATCATATTGTCAACAATCCAACACCAACTGTAATGCTGTGTTCAGAGACGGTGGAAAGAACGCAGGTAATGAATTACCCGGGGATACGGTTTGATCGAAGCCTTGCTTATAATGTGCACATAGACCAGGTGATAACAAAGGCCAAGCGGGGTTTGGCAGCGATGCGGGTGATGGCGGCAGCAAACTGTGAGCAGCGCCATCTATGTCTTCTGTACGAGGGGCTGGTCATGTCGGTTTTGGAGTATGCAATGGCAATCCTGACTCTCAGCCATAAGCAGATAGAAAGGATGGAAAGGATACAGAATGAAGCTATGCGCATTATTCTTGGATGTACAAGAGATACAGCATGCAGGGCGATGCGCTACCTTCTTGATTTTCCAACCATTGAAGAAAGAATACAAGTTTGCAGGGCACGCGCCTACCTCAGAATTAACGCAAACACACAACATCCACTGCATAGTGAAATTAGGAAGGTGAAGGGCAGCAGGTTAAAAAGAGGACGGTCGTGGATGGGTCAAGCCGAAGACATTCTTCAACAGGTGTGTTCACTTGAGGACTTAGAACCTGGCGAGGAGTGGGTGCAAGTGCCAACAGACTTCTGCACATCCTTTTCAGTTTGCATCCAACTAGATAGAAAATGCAGACAAGAAAATCCGGCTGCTGTTGAGGCTGAAGTACAAGCGTTGATTTTCGAGAATTCCCTAGACGGTGACGCGGTCATCTACACAGATGGGTCGGTCGTCCGACATGTGAGAAGCTCATGGGCCTTTACAGCTCGGGCCGGAGGGAGAATTGTGAAGGAGGACTCTGGTGCTTTCACTGAAACCACAAGTAGCCTGACCATGGAAGTCATGGCAGTAAGTAAAGCAATAACATGGCTCGAGACACAGACATTCACTAGGGCTTGTTTCCTTAGCGACTCAATGAACATGATCAAGAGGATAGAGGAGGGGTCGATCCGAAGAGAATGGTTGCTGCCTCTGAAGCGGTCTCGGCTGGCAAAGATTAGTTTCATCTTCGTGCCAGGTCATGCGGGAGTACAAGGAAATGAGCGGGCTGACAAGCTCGCAGGTGAGGCTACTGTGAAGGGTGGACGCGCCATGGACCAGGCTGACATTCTGAATGCTCTACGAGAAGTGAGACTTTTGCGAGAACCAAGTGATGACTGTGAATCTACAACAATGGCCAGACTGCGGGAGCAGCAAATTAAAAGAGGGGTGGCCAAACAAGAACACTACGCAGGAAGCCAAAGAAGATTGATAAACCAACACAGAACTGGCGTCGTTAGCCGCTACACGCTGCGGGATTTGCTGAGGAGGGGATCCGAGCACTTATGGACTGAATGGTTCGATGTGCAACGAGGATGATCTGTCGACTAACTAACTAACTAACTAATTTTCTCCTTTGTCTTTATTCCATTTCTGATGTTTGCCCTCCATGCAACACGTTCAGCGGCGACTTGCTCCCAATGTGCATTATCAATACCTGTATCAATCATGTCCCGCTTACACACATCTTTGTATCGTAGTAGAGGCCGACCCTGAGATCTCTTACCCATTTGTAATTCACTAAAAAAGATGTCCTTTGGTATTCTACCATCATCCATCCTCCTAAGATGTTCTATCCATCTAAGTCTACGAAGATTGAGCATGGAATAAACTGTCACACAACCTGATCTTTCCAATACTTCAGTATTTGTGATTTTGTCTTGCCAATTATTACCAAGAATTCTTCGCAGACATCACATATGAAAGCTGTTTAAATGTTTCTCTTGGTGTGAGTAAGTTGTCCAGGTTTCACTGCCATAAAGAAGAGTACTAAGGACACAGGCTTGATAGACAAGGACTTTTGTTTTTGCAGTAAGCTTCCTGTTCCCCCAGACTCTTTATCTTAACCTGTTCATTGTTGTTGCTGCCTTACCAATCTGGATGTTGATTTCCTGATCTAGGGATAATTTGCTATTTATCACTGATCCTAGATATGTAAATTGCTCTACCATCTCTAGTTCGGCGTCGTCAATAAAGATTGATGGTACCCCATGTGCACCTTGTGACATAATCTGTGTCTTCTTTTTGCTAATTGTTAAACCAAATTCAGAACAAGCATTGGAGAATGCAGATAGTAGACATTGCAATTCTTCCTCAGAGTGGGTCGTAACCGCAGCATCATCTGCAAAAAGCAACTCTCTGATCAGTATCCTCCTAATTTTGGTCTTGGCCTTCAATCTCTGAGCATTGTAAAGGCCGCCATCTGAGCGTGCGTGAATGTATATACCACCATCCTGATCACGAAAGGCATATTTCAGTAGAAGTGATAAGTATATTCCAAAGAGGGTGGGAGCTAGTACACAACCTTGCTTAACTCCACTCTTGATTTCAAATTCTTCAGAAGTTGCACCATCAAACTTGATTATACCCTTCATGCCTGTGTGGAACGATTCCACAATGGACAGAAGAGTTGGTGGGCAGCCAATCTTCTTTAGTGCCTTGAACAGACCCTCACGACTGACCAAATCAAATGCCTTTGTGAGGTCGGTGAAGGCAATAAACAGTGGTTGAATCTGTTCACGGCATTTTTCTTGCATTTGTCGCAATGAGAATATCATATCAATGGTAGACCGGTTCTGTCGAAAGCTACACTGTGATTCGGGGTAGACTTGATCTCCTAGGACTTGAAGTCTGCGCAGAACAATTCTGGCAAATACTTTTCCAACAATACACAGAAGTGAGATACCCCTATAGTTGTTGCAGTCGCTCTGATCGCCCTTGTTCTTGTACAGTGTTATGATGCTTGAATCTTTGAAATCCTGTGGGACTTGTCCTTCTCGCCAGCATAGCTCTATTAGCTGGTGAATCTGTAGAGTGAGTGTGTCTTGCCCACTCCTCATAACCTGTATTGGAATCCCATCCTTACCTGGAGCATTGTCAGATGCAAGTTCATTTATAGCACACTTAACTTCTGTTATGGTGGTAAGTGTGTCCAGGTGGTCAAGAGTTGGTAGAGACACTATGGCGTTGAGGGCATCATCCACTAGTTTGGTCTCACTTGAGTAAAGCTCCAAATAGTGCTCTACCCATCTGTCCATCTGCTGTTTCTTATCAGTGATGATTTCTCCAATAAAGGTTTTCAATGGTACACTTCTTTTGATCAATGGACCACAGGCCTTCTTTATTCCTTCATACATGCTTCTTATGGTTCCCTTATCACTTGTGATTTGAATTTACATTACTTTCTTGCTATATCTGTCATCTATATATTTACATTACTTTCTTGCTATATCTGTCATCTATATATTTACATTACTTTCTTTCTATGTCTGTCATCTATATATTTACATTACTTTCTTGCTATATCTGTCATCTATATATTTACATTACTTTCTTGCTATATCTGTCATCTATATATTTACATTACTTTCTTGCTATATCTGTCATCTATATATTTACATTACTTTCTTGCTATATCTGTCATCTATATATTTACATTACTTTCTTTCTATGTCTGTCATCTATATATTTACATTACTTTCTTGCTGTATCTGTCATCTATATATTTACATTACTTTCTTGTTATATCTGTCATCTATATATTTACATTACTTTCTTTCTATGTCTGTCATCTATATATTTACATTACTTTCTTTCTATGTTTGTCATCTATATATTTACATTACTTTCTTGCTATATCTGTCATCTATATATTTACATTACTTTCTTGCTATATCTATCATCTATATATTTACATTACTTTCTTGCTATGTCTGTCATCTATATATTTACATTACTTTCTTGCTATGTCTGTCATCTATATATTTACATTACTTTCTTGCTCTGTCTGTCATCTATATATTTACATTACTTTCTTGCTATATCTGTCATCTATATATTTACGTTACTTTCTTGCTATGCCTGTCATCTATATATTTACACTACTTTCTTGCTCTGTCTGTCATCTATATATTTACATTACTTTCTTGCTCTGTCTGTCATCTATATATTTACATTACTTTCTTGCTCTGTCTGTCATCTGTATATTTACATTACTTTCTTGCTCTGTCTGTCATCTGTATACTTACATTACTTTCTTGCCCTGTCTGTCATCTATATATTTACATTACTTTCTTGCTCTGTCTGTCATCTATATATTTACACTACTTTCTTGCTCTGTCTGTCATCAGTATACTTACATTACTTTCTTGCTCTGTCTGTCATCTATATATTTACATTACTTTCTTGTCATGTCTGTCATCTATATATTTACATTACTTTCTTGCTCTGTCTGTCATCTATATATTTACATTACTTTCTTGCTCTGTCTGTCATCTATATATTTACATTACTTTCTTGTCATGTCTGTCATCTATATATTTACATTACTTTCTTGCTCTGTCTGTCATCTATATATTTACATTACTTTCTTGCTCTGTCTGTCATCTATATATTTACACTACTTTCTTGCTCTGTCTGTCATCTATATATTTACATTACTTTCTTGCTATGTCTGTCATCTGTATATTTACGTTACTTTCTTGCTATAACTGTCATCTGTATATTTACGTTACTTTCTTGCTATATCAGTCATCTATATATTTACGTTACTTTCTTGCTATAACTGCCATCTGTATATTTACATTACTTTCTTGCTTTATCTGTCATCTGTATATTTACGTTACTTTATTGCTCTGTCTGTCATCTATATATTTACGTTACTTTCTTGCTATAACTGTCATCTATATATTTACGTTACTTTCTTGCTCTGTCTGTCATCTGTATATTTACGTTACGTTCTTGCTATAAATGTCATCTGTATATTTACATTACTTTCTTGCTTTATCTGTCATCTGTATATTTACGTTACTTTATTGCTCTGTCTGTCATCTATATATTTACGTTACTTTCTTGCTCTGTCTGTCATCTGTATATTTACGTTACTTTCTTGCTCTGTCTGTCATCTGTATATTTACGTTACTTTCTTGCTATAACTGTCATCTGTATATTTACATTACTTTCTTGCTCTGTCTGTCATCTATATATTTACGTTACTTTCTTGCTCTGTCTGTCATCTATATATTTACGTTACTTTCTTGTTCTGTCTGTCATCTGTATATTTACGTTACGTTCTTGTTCTGTCTGTCATCTGTATATTTACGTTACTTTATTGCTATAACTGTCATCTGTATATTTACGTTACTCGCTTGCTTTGTCTGGAATCTGTATATTTACATTACTCTCTTGCTCTGTCTGGAATATGTATATTTACGTTACTCACTTGCGCTTTCTGTCATGTGTATATTTACGGTACTCCCTTGTTTGTGTGTCATCTGTATATTTACGTTATTCCCTCGCACTTTCAGTCATATGTATAATTACATTCTTTATCTGTCTGCTGTCTGTATACTGTCTGTACATGACTCCCATTCTTGTCTGTGGTCTGTTATCGTTGCGCACTGATAAACTCAGTGTCTGCATCAACAAGATCAGTCGTGCCAGCAAGCGCAGCATCATTACTTGATCGTTATCTGCCTCGCTCGATTTGATTCTCTTGAATCTTTGATAAACAAGACAGTTGTGATACTGAGACCATGTCCCATTGTGATCACTAGTGATCATTTAACAGTGTGATCATCAGTGATAACTAGTGATAATTTAAGAATGGGATCATTCGTGATTATTGCATAGCTATCTTGTATTTGCTAAACCCTAGCAGTATGGATTCAACACAGTGTTGTTCGTGTTTGTTCCGTCTTCTGAATTGTGGTGGAGATATTTACTTGCTTCAAATGCCTCAAGAGATATGTCGGCGGTAGCTTAGCTACTTCAGTCAATCAATCAGGTGCCGTCTCCACAATGAAGGTTGGCTGCAGTGGATCTCCAACACTGTCTGTCTCTCACCATGACTGTAAATTCTGTCAGTTTGATGTTCGTCCATCTCTTGATGTTAGCTTCCCACTTGTATCGTTGTCTGCCTCTTGCTCGCTTGCCCTCAACCTTGCCCTCCAGTACGGTTTTTATAAAAGTGTTATGTATGTTAACGTGGCCGAAATATTTCATTTGCCTCTTTTTTTATTTCTTTCATCAACTTTCTTATCATCCCCAGTATTTCTAGAACTTCTGTATTTGATTGTTTTTGTTTCCATGAAATACGAATAGCCTTCTGTATATGCACATCTCCATTGCCTCTATTTGATTTTCTAATTGCTTGTTCAATGCCTAGTTTTTCGCGCCAAACAGTAGTGTTGACAATACGTAACATTTGACATTTCTAACTTTTAATGCGTTGTTAATCACTCTAGATGTTAATACTGATTTCATGCTGATGAAAGCATTTTGGCCATTCCAATTCTCTTGTTTTATTTATATTTCATTCACTAACCACTTAGCTGCGTAGCCACTTAGATACTTGTAAGATGACATCATGTGTACATGTCATTATCATGTGATAATAGATTAGTAATAATTACGATCAATTTGAAGGACTACCAATACTGAAAACAGAGGAGTCTCCTTGGCGAAGTGGTTACACCTCCAGACTTTCGCTCCGAAGGTTGTGTATTCGTTTCCGGGCTGCATCGTTCGGCTAATGAATGCAATATTTTTGCAGACTCATGGGGGACGTCGCTGGAGCGACGGAGTTTGTACTTTGTGCAACGCTTTCGGCAGACCGACTCTGCAGGGAGAGATCGAGTCAAATGGGATGAAAACTGGAGCAATGGAAGTCTTATCAACATTGTCTTTTAAACCTATTTTTGTTACTGAAGAAATTAAAAATGCTATACAATACGCGAGAAACGGTACATCCCCCCGGGGGCAGGTAACATGACTGTTGAAGTATTTAGAGCTGTTAGTTAATTTGGTATAGAGGTAAAAACTGCATAGTTGACTGATATCTTTGAAAGTGGTTATTTGCCTGATGATCTCTGGAAATCTTCTATCATAGCTCTAGCCAAAAAACACAAACGAATGAATCGTGGAGAACATCGCACACTTAGTTTAGTAAGTCATGTGACTAACATACTAATGAGATTTACAATGAGAAGAATAAGAAATAAAATAAAACCAGAAACTGGAGATAAGCAGTGTTGATTTGTGGAAGGTGAAGACAGGAATAATGCCACAGACATTCCGTTGTATGTGGGGTGTCTACTGAACGTTGATGGGCACAGTAACAGACAGGTCTTTAAGTTTACAATGTTTGTTTCTGTTTTTGTTTCTTCAATGTACAAGTAAACATTAGATTTATAAGAGCGTGTATCTTTCCCATTGCAACATACGCCTAGGAGACCTGGACACTTACTAAACAAGCCGAACAGCACATGAATGCCTTTGCAAATGCATGTTATAGACGGGTTCTAAGACTATCTTGGATACAGAAAAGAACAAATCCATCCATACGACAATATCGGAATGTTGAAAAAGGTTGGCTACTAAAAACATTAAAAGAAAGAAAATTTAAATATTTTGGTCTCTTGAAAAGTCGTCAAAGTTTGGAGAGAACAATAATGGAGCGGTATATGCCCAGGAAGAGAGGAAGAGCAAGGCCAAAGAGAAGATGTGTGCAGGATATGGCGGATGATCTCCAGATGGGTGTATCGGACGCGGAACATCTTGCTTATGACCGAGAAGTTTTTTGGAGGGTTGTTATGGGAGATAGATTCTGCAAAGGGCATACTACTGAATGAATGAATGAATGAATGAATGAATGAATGAATGAATGAAACATTATTGATAGATATATGGTGTGGCGAAGATGTGTGATTGGAGGGGCCCAATGTAAGAGAACCTGCGTGCTCAATGTGTTGCCTTTTTAGAATAAAGTTAGTTCGATCACTAAGGCATTTTAGCGACTATGGCGATCATTATTATGTATTAGGTCCTCTCATCAACACCGGGGGGAAATACTGTATTCCCCATCTTTTCTCCGCTGCCTCTGGCATGTTCACGTGGATAATATCTTTACAGTTCCACTTCTTTGTCCTCGCTCGTTTTGGGAGACCCTTACTTCTTCCTCCAGGAACAATGCTTTGCACTGCTGTTCTTTCCTAGCCGTTGAGAAATTCAATTAGTAAAACTTCCTAACGTCTGTCAAAATAGAAACCAGAAGTAGAAAAGGTAAGCTGTACTAGAAAACAATCATAACTAACAACATGGACATTGCGATCGGAGCTCTCGTTAGCACACAAACAGTAAGGAAACACTGATGCATCTCCAGTAATATATAACTTATAACACACACACACACACACACACACACACACACACACACACATATATATATATATATATATATATATATATATATATATATATATATATATATATATATATATATATATAGTCGCGGATCCAACTTCACGGCAACGGGTCGTCCCCATTATGCGCCGTTCCTGTGCCAGTGGATATCACACAAAATGCTCATCACTGCCCATTGTGAAAAGTGGAACAGACAGGAGTCTCGGCAAGCCAACAGCCCGCGCAGGTACACTGTGCATAATGCCGCCGTCAGAATGCCAACAAAAAAGACCTCCACGAAAAATACAGTTCATCGTCGATGGAATCGGCAGTCACCAGAAAGTTTTCATTGACCGGGGTTTTATCCCACATAGCTCGGTCTTTTTTCGCAGAGCGACCCGCCAAAAGCACCGCACAAAGCACGAACTCCGTAGCTCTAGCGACGACTCCCAGGTGTCTTCTGAAAATGCACTCGTGAACCGAAAAGGCAAACCAGTCAATTCAGCGACAGCCGGTCGCCATTGATCCAAACATGCAGATCACGCTACTAACAACAGCGGACAGATGTAAAAGCATTCCACACGAATCTCACTGCTCACAGTGTCGCACCACGCACTCATTCAGTAGCAGGGCGACGTAACCATGTACTACCAGTGCAACATGAGGAAAATGCGAATGCAAACTGTAGTATATAGGTTAAAGTAATGCCTGTTTAGACCTGAATAGGTTATAGTAACCACTAGAACACTTGATATAGGACCTTCGACTTTTCGCCCTTATCGAAGAAGGCTAGATATCTACATCCATCACCCAAGTGACCAGGAGGAGGTATATCAAAATTTAGAAGTATTAGAAATCATTTTTTAAAAAAGACATAAGGATAGACATAATTGCACAGGGTTTTATGCCTTATGGCTCGGTCTCTTTCCGCAGTTCACCATACTGAAAGCGTCGCACAAAACACGAACTCCGTAGCTGCAGCGACGACCCCCAGGAGTCTCCGATAAAACTGCATTTGTGAACCGAAAGACGTAGTCCGGAATCAAACCACACCCTTCTGAACGTGAGACAGGGGTTCGTAACCACTGGGCCACGGAGGCTCCATGTTATAAATCATTGTTAAATTTCCCCAGCCTTGCTTTAGAAGCGAACCGGAGACTTCGGGCCCACTGAGACCTCACAGATACGCCACAGCATAGCTAAAATGCACACAATGGTTTCTCGTCATTATTATCAGCTATCTCGTTTTGTCAGTTTCAGGAAAGGGGGTCGGACGAAGCTGGAAAAGCTGTTGCTGGTGTTGGTGGCGGCTTTGTTGGTGGCTCTAGTTACTGTTGTTGTTGTATTGATTCTTAGTAAGGATAAACCAGAAACACACTCTCAGTTGCAGTCTTCTAATCCAGGTAAGTTTCGTGAATTCAGTCATTTGCTCGCTCATTTTAATTAAATACTTCACTTTTTAATTCATTCATTCATTTAATATTCATTCATTCATTCGTCAATATAACCATCAATCCATCCATCCATCCATCCATCCATCCATCCATCCATCCATCCATTCATCCGTCGTCGTATGAGAAATGACATACTCTAGAAAAATGCCGCCTTCACATAAGAAATACAATTAGAAATATCGTTGGTACAGCAGCGTGTTAACATTACAGAGATACAAGTAGAAATATCGTTGGTACAGCACTTTGTGTTAAACATACAGTGATACATGTAGAAATATCGTTGGTATAGCAGTGTGTTAAACATATAAAGATACAAGTAGAAATATCGTTGGTACAGCAGTGTGTGTTAAACATACAGAGATACAATGAGTAATATCGTTGGTACAGAAGTGTGTTAAACATACAGACATACAAGTAGAAATATCGTTGGTACAGCAGTGTGTTAAACATACAGAGATACAAGTAGAAATATCGTTGGTACAGCACTTTGTGTTAAACATATAAAGATACAAGTAGAAATATCGTTGGTACAGCACTTTGTGTTAAACATACAGTGATACAATTACAAATAGCGTTGGTACAGCAGTGTGTGTTAATAATACAGAGATACACATAGAAATATCCGTGTTACAGCACTGTGTGTTAAATATACAGACATACAATTAGAAATATCATTGGTATAGCACTGTGTATTAAATATACTGAGATACAATTAGAAATATCGCTGGTACAGCAATGTGTGTTAAACATACAGAGATACAGTTATAAATATCGTTGTGTTTTAAAGATACATAAATATATATAAATATATATAAATATAATATATATATATATATATATATATATATATATATATATATATATATATATATATATATATAGAGAGAGAGAGAGAGAGAGAGAGAGAGAGATAGAATAAATAATGCAGTTTAGACATCATCTGGGAATGGCTTACTGTCATCTACTACCTTGTGCCAACAACTCTTCATTCATTCATACATTTAGTCATTCATTCATTCATTCATTCATTCATCCATCCATCCATTCATCTATTGATTCATTTGCTTATACATTCATTCTTTAGCTTATTCATTCATTTGCTTATTCATTATTTCTTTAGCTTATTCATTCTTTTGCTTATTCACTTATTCTCTTGCTAATTCATTCATTCGTTTGCCTATCCATTTATTTATTTCAGTATTCATTCATTCTTGTATTTCTAGGGATTACTGTTTAAATACCTTATTTTGGGGGAATAAAAACGATAGACTGACCGTGGCACAGCCAAATTTACTTGGCCCAATGGAGTGAAACAAGGATGTGTTCTGGCACCAACACTGTTCAGCCTCATGTTTTCAGCTATGTTGATGAATGCCTTCGAGAACAACCACATTGGAATAGACATTAACTACCGCATGGATGGAAAGTTATTCAATCTCAGAAGGCTGAAAGCTAAAACCAAAATTGACAGCGACACCGTTAGAAAGCTCCTGTTTGCTGATGATTGCGCTCTTATACGCCAACTCAGAAGCGGACTTGCAACATAATGTTTCAGCTTTCTCACATGCCTGTGCCAACTTTGGGCTCAATATCAATTTGGAGAAAACTGTAGTTATGTACCAGCCAGCTCCAGGGAATAATCACACTGTGCCGAATATCAAAGTGAATGGTCATAGTCTAAGTGTTGTGGACACATTCACCTATCTTGGCAGCACTGTGTCACAAGCTGCCACAATTGATGATGAAGTGAATGCAAGAATCTCCAAGGCCAGCGCGGCCTTTGGCAGACTGTACAAGAATGTATGGGACAGAAATGGAATAAGCCTGCAAACAAAGCTGAAAGTCTACAAACCAGTTGTATTAATCACACTGCTATATGCTTGTGAAACCTGGACTGTTTATCAGCGACACGCTAGGAAATTAAACCACTTCCACACAGTCTGCCTAAGGAATTACTGAAGATTAAATGGCAAGACAAGATCCCAGACACTGAAGTCCTAGAAAGAGCGTCCATGCCCAGTATCCACACTCTACTAATGAAGAATCAGATTCGCTGGGCTTTTCACTTGACTCGCATGCCAGATCACAGGCTCCCTAAACGAATTTTTTACGGCGAGTTTCGTTGTAGTAAACGCTCCCAAGGCGGTCAGAGGAAACGCTTTAAATACATTCTGAAAATCTCACTGAATGCTTTTGGAATTAATCATGACACCTGGGAGACTGCAGTCAGAGACCGAAATTCGTGGCGTACATCATTACGCAAGGCTGCAGTCACTTGTGAGGCAACCAGGACTGCAAGAGCTGTGAAGAAAAGACAGAACAGAAAAACCACTGCAGAAAATCCTCCTCCAGAAACGTCAAGCATTCTTTGTCCACATTGTCAAAGAACATTTCGAGCCAAAATAGGCCTTATCAGCCATCTTAGAACTCACGGCTCCATACTTTCAACCCTACTGGATGAAATGAATGGTCATCATCATTCTTGATGGACAAACAACAACAACAATAACAATTCATTTTTATATGTCTATCTGTCTATCTGTCTTATTTTTACTATCAAGAAACCAGCATTTCTAATCAACCAGCCGTTCAACATTTCTATCAACAGAGCCAGACATCTGTCTAACGAAGGGATGTATAGCAGCAGGTAAGATCTTGTCGTCTGTCACATAATCAAAACATCCCGTTTGTCTGTCTGCCTGCCTGCCTGCTGTCTTTCTGTCTGTCTACCTACCTACCTACCTACCTACCTAAATACCTACCAACCTACCTAACTACCTACCTGCCTGCCTGCCTGCCTGCCTGCTTGCCTGCCTGCTTGCCTGCCTGACTATCTGACTGTTTGTCTGTTTTCTTCCCCGTTATCCTTGTTTCTTCTTTCTTGTGTGTGTGTGTGTGTGTGTGTGTGTGTGTGTATGTGCGTGTGTGTGTGTTGTTTGGGTGTATATCTGAGTCGTTCCTTCTCTGCCTCAATAGGCAGAGGGCTTCTTTAATGCTGATGTAATCTCATTGCTCTTGCTGGTGTGCTGATTCAGCAGTGTCTTTCACCCTTAATGCTCAGTGTTCTTTTGGGAGTTTAGATGGGGGGGGGGGGTGTTCGACGAAAGGCAAGACGGACATGTGCTACTGGCACCATTAGTATTGGGACTCTTTGCTGGTTGTTGCAGATAAGGACCGACCACGTGTGGGAATTTCAAAAGTGCTGTGATGTTAGTTCTTGATTCAACTCAACTGTTCTGTTGTGCGTGGTCATATTGTGTTTTACAAGATCGTGATTGTCTATGGACATTTGGTTGGAGTATATAGACAATAAATGCTTAAAACCTATAGCATGACATTACGAACCTAAACATTATCCCAGCCTGCCCTTGTTGCTGCCATGAATCATGAACTGGTATTATCCTAATGTATCTATCCGTGGGTGAGCAGTTAAAGTGCTTGTTTTGCACACCCCGCTAGGTAGTCGCGGTTCCAACTTCACGGCAAAGGGTTGTCCCATCATGCTACATTCCTGTGCCAGTGAACATCACACAAAATGCTCCTCACTGTCCAATGTGAAAAGTGAAACATATAGAGTGTCGACACACCAACAACCATCACGGGTATAGTATGCATAATGCCTCTGCCAGAATGCCAACACTAAAGACCGTCACGAAAAATACAGTTCATCGTCGATGGAAGCGACTGTCACTAAAACACCAGCAGCCACACACTACTGCATAAGGCTAATCAAGTTAGTTCAGCGACCGGCAGGCCGCCATTTGTCCGAACATGCAGTTTGCTTCACGAACAGTCACAGACAGATGTATCAGCACTCCACATGAAATACATATACACCGTATAGCTCCATGCACTCAACTCGGTAGCAGGGCGAGGGAACAAAGCACTACCAGTCCAACACGAGGGAAATGACACCTCGCTATTTCTGAGCTTGAAGAGTTGCAGGGTACTCTACACGCTGTGGAGCAAATACTTTGTATCGGGCCGGAAGAAACGTCTCTCTGCCACATTCATTTCGATAGATGTCTGAACAGTACTAGATGTTACGAAATAAAAAGGACTAAAGTAATACAACTACTGGACTACTGCAGATTGTGCGGAAGAAATCATTGATGATTTATCAAGCAAGACGACGTTTACCTGCAAAGGGTTGTGTAACTTAATGAGCACGGAATGGTACGTACAGCGCCCAGGTCATCGACTGCACCTGTATTCGTTTCCATGTCGTCTTGATTTGTCTTGCCACAGGATTCAGGCGAGAGAGTGTGGTCGACGAATTGCGCAACTCTTCCTCACTTTAAATCCAATTGATCGGGCAAGTCATTCTTCATCCAACCACTGAAGTATTACATTAGAGAGGGTCAGCTTCATTGCCCTGGGTCTTACCCCATTTGACTAGAACCCTCTCAACAGAAAGGCAAGCGGCTTGCCTAGGGCATCGCACAAAGCACGACCTCCCCTACCACCAGCGAAGACACCCAGGAGTCTCAAGAAAAATTTTACTAGTGGTACTGAGCGATATAAGAAAAGGCTAGTATGCTCATCTATGATCTTGGGGAGTGGATCGGACGTCTAACTTTCTCAGATAAAGGTAACAATCTTGAAAACCTCGTGTGCACTATTCGCAAGTTAAAGATAGTTCTATATATGGAACTCCAAAAGAGAAGGTTTAATAGGTCGTGGTCAGGATGCTTTTCCCAAACAAAACTCCTACCAACAAAAGAATATGTATGTAATGTGGGATGCTGGCAGACAGACTTGACTCCTAGCTGGCGCTACGAATTTAGTGCACTTTATTAAACATGTTCTTGTGTGCTTTAAAAGGAGACGGTACCACCGTGGAGGTAGCCGTGTGTAATGACAGTATTTCTTGACTAAACTCCAGATAGAGGTTGTAATTTGTTCCATGAGTTTACTTCCGTAACAATAGAATCGATCCCAGGACAGAGAAGCTGCAGCTAATCAAACTGCACGTCCCCAGAGTGACAAGAACTCCGCTGTGGAGCAAATACGATAGGAGGCATCCAATCATCAGAAATAGACTCCCTTCGCTACATGGTTCAATCCCTTCACCTCTTAAGTACTCTCTGGAGGTGGTGGGGGAGAGGGGACTTGGATCATGTCACCGGGTGGCTTTCTCCTGTCGGGTGTTAGCGACCTGCCTTCCTGTTTCGAAACATGTAGCCTATTTTCTGCATTTATCTCACAAACACGCTGTGTACCTGCCTTGAAGCCACCCCACCCTAGGGGAGGCGAAGATTCTGCACTGGTGCGTCGTGACCTGCCACAATTATCAAGGCACCTTGTCTTGACCGCGGGAGTCCAGCTCCTCCCCCGACCGTTAGCCTCTGTCGCCAACTCCACAACACCGGTTCACTATGCAACAATAGATGCAATTGCCATCATAAATCAGATCCTTCTCAGAAAGTTGTTCTGATTACTGTCCGCCGGAAGGACTCTTAATCTGTTCCCAGCTCCCCTGACGTATGTATTGTTACGACCAGGGTGTATTTAATATCCTGAGTCCACCTTCCTGCTGGACGACTATTGGCTATTCTTCCATAAAGCATGCCACCCTTAACCATCCTTTTAAATCTAGACCACTGTGATGTTTAATAAGGTCAAAGTATTTCTGTTTCCAAGACTTGATATTCTTTAACTGATTCAGTGCCAAACACACAGTAGGCTTGGATCAAACATGCTACACAATCAAATGAACAAGTATTATCATGTACATTTCCATACACTGAGCATCGAAATTGCCGGAGATACACAAAACAAAACAAACAACACGATTACGTTAGTATGATCATATATCGCACTTCGGTCTAAAAGGGAAGTCGCATTTAGCGATATATTATCCTTCACCACCGAATCGGTTAATGAACTAGTTCCTTGAATGTTCAGATCGTGTATAGTGTCAGCACTTCTCTTGGTAGAGCAGAGAAATAACTCAGATACAACACGCATGAGATCAACGTGGCGCTAAGTAAGACAGAAATACAATTCAAATAGCATCTTTCTTAGCTTGAGTATTGATGTAAAATGCAATCGCATGAATATAAACAGACATGCAATGTTGTTCGCCTGAATTGTATGCCAAATGTATATAACTATTTTCAGCATCCTTCATTAGCATTCCGTTTCCAATATTGTGATATAGATTGCTCGTGAGTCGTTAAGTATAAATCTATGTACTGCACATGCATATTCATATCACACACATACACACACACACACACACATTTATATATAAATGAAAAAATGCAGGCCGGAATTCTGGATATGGAGAGTTATGACGATGTTCCAGAAGACGATGACATAACTGTATTTGAATACATGTAGAATTGTGTACATGAATAAATGTAGATTTTTGTATCTGGAATATCTTCTTCTCCTTCTTCAACGTTCCGAACCATTGAGGTTCTTTGCTGCAGATACAATCGGTCTCCATTCGTCTCTCTGGTTGACCTTCTCTTGCCAGTCGTTGATTCCAAGTGCTTGTAAGTCTGTATATACATTATCTCTCCACCGTCTTCTTGGTCTACCTCGGGGTCTACGGTCATTTATTTCCTGAGTGTAAGCGAGTTTTGTTTCCCTTTATCTTCCATTCTTTCTATATGTAGTCTATTAGACTTCATGATACCAGTGATTATCGGGGACTTAAACAGATCAAGTTTTATATATATATATATATATATATATATATATATATATATATATATATATATATATATATAGAGAGAGAGAGAGAGAGAGAGAGAGAGAGAGAGAGAGAGAGAGAGAGAGAGAGAGAGGGTGAAAGAAAAATAAAGAGAGAGAACACTAGAAAGAGTGTTAGGGAAAGTGAAAGAAAAGTGAACGGGGGAAGAAAGGCCATTGTTCTATGTCAAACACAAACACACAGAGAAAGAGACAGAGAGAGAGAGAGAGAGAGAGAGAGAGAGAGAGAGAGAGAGAGAGAGAGAGAGAGAGACAGACAGACAGACAGACAGACAGACAGACAGACAGACAGGCAGGCAGGCAGACAGACAGACAGACAGACAGACAGACAGACAGACAGACAGAGATTGTTATGTTCACACGATTCCAAAATATAATAACAATTATTATTTTTTCTCTATGTTTTGATGACCAGCGGCGAGAATCAACGACTTCATAGACTACGGCACCAACTACTGCGACGACTTCTACCAGTTCGCCTGTGGTCGGTGGATGAAGACTAATGTCATCCCAGATGACATGTCCAGTCTCAGCACGTTTGGCATTCTCAGAGACCAAGTGGACATTGTCCTGAAAAGTCGGTGAATGGTGGATGTTTGTTCTCATAAATTTGTGAATGGTGAATGTTTGTCCACAGAAATTTGTGAATGGCTGATGTTTGTCCTCACAAATTTGTGAATGGTGGATGGTTGTCTTCACAAATTTGCGAAATGTAGATGTTTGTCCTGACAAATATGTGAATGGTGGATGTTTGTCTTAACAAATTTGTGAAACGTGGATGTTTGTCCATACACATTTGTGAATGATGGATGTTTTTTCTCACAAATTTGTGAAATGTGGATGTTTGTCCTAACAAATTAGTGAATTATGGATGTTTGTTCTCACAAATTTGTGAATGATGGATGTTTGTTTTCACAAATTTGTGAATGACGGATGTTTGCTTTCAAACATTTGTGAATTGTGGATGTTTTTCCCCACAAATTTGTGAAATGTGGACATCTGTCCAAACAAATTAGTGAATGATGGATGTTTGTTCTCACAAATTTGTGAATGGTGAATGTTTGTCTTCATAAATTTGTGAATGGTGGATGTTTGTCCTAACAAATTATTGAATGGTGGATGTTTGTCCTAACAAATTAATGAATGGTGGATGTTTGTCCACACAAACGTGTAAATGGTGGATAATTGTTCTCAACAGATTATGAATGGTTGATTTTTGTCCGCATTTGTTATTGAACGTTAAGTGTTTATCACCATTAGGTGATTAACGGTAGATGTTCTCGTTAGTTAATGAGTGGTAGATGTTTGTTATGGTTAATTGAGTGGTAGATATTTGTTCTGGTTAATTGAGTGGTAGATATGCGTTCTTGTTAATTGAATGGTGGATGTTTGTTCTGGTTAATTGAGTGGTAGGTGTTTATTCTGGTTAGTTATTGAATAGTAGATGTTTGTTCTGGTTAGTTAATGAATGGTAGATGTTTGTTCTGGTTAGTTATTGAATGATAGATGGTTTTACTCTTTAATTCTACTATTCCTTCAAATTAGTACGTAGAAATGTCATGACTCAGTCTAACATAAGTGGAGAGCGATATTAGGACGTATAGATGTCATGACTCAGTCCAACATAAGGGGTAGAGATATATTAGGACACAGAGATGTCATAACTCAGTCCAACATAAGTGGAGAGAGATATTAGGACACAGAGATGTCATGACTCAATCCAACATATATGGAGAGTGATATTAAGATGTAAAGAAGCCCTTATTCAGCATAAGACAACCACTTGCGGAGAGACATATGACGACGTAGGCAGATCATAATTCAGTCCAAAACATGCGGATATGATCTCGGTATTTTAGTTTTGGTCAACAGGCTGTAAGACTCAGAAAATGAGTTAACGATAGCCAACACGCTTTTTAAATAACATCCAAGAAGACTCTTCACATGGAAGTCTCCAGACAGTATTACCAAAAATCAGATAGATTATATTTTAATACAAAGAAGATGGAGATCAAGCATAACATCTGCAAAAACCCTACGTAGTGCAGACTGTGATACAGATCATCAGTTATTAAAAGCAGATCTGAAATTAAAACTCAAAAAGCTTACCCGAGGACCAAGGCCACTTCGTTTTGATCTCACAAAAATGCCAGATGCATACAACATAGAAGTTAGGAATTGCTTTGGAGTCTTGATGTCTGTACAAGAAGAAATGACACCTGATGAACTGGCAGTACAAGCTAGAGATATCTTGATAACTGTAGCCAAAGATTTCATTCCGACCAAGAAAAAGCAACTTAAGCCATGGATTACATCAGACACGTTAGAATTAATAAAACAACGAAGGGAGCTGAAACAGAAAGGAGATGAATCCGATAACAGCAAGATGAAGTATAAATCTTTAACTCGAGAAATAAGAAAGAACACAAGAAAGGACAAAAATCAATATATACAAGATTTTTTTTTTTTTTTTTAATTCGCATATCCTTTACAGGGACATCGCTTTCAACAGCAGCATCTTTCAGCTGTCTGTTGATTTCTTGGCAAGATTACGCTCAGTAGTTTGCCATTGCTTTCTGAGCGGCCGGCTCAGTGTCCCGCAAGTCACCAGCGGGGGACGAACCGCTCCCAGCTCGCTCCCGCTACGAGACTCTGCGTGACAAACGGGATTACGGAGAAAGTGTTGTAACCCCTCAGCCAGAGAGACCGGCCATATACAAGATTGCTGTACCAGAATAGAGCAATATCATAAGACTGGAAGAGATTATGAAATGTTCAAAGAAATGAAGTTATTGATAAGAAATGTTCAACCTCAATTGAATGTTATCTGTGACAAGATGGGAAATACCTTAACAGAATCTAGACAAATTCTTGAAAGATGGCAGGAGTACTGCATTGTAATGTATGATATGAGTGACAGTGAGGATATGAATGAGATACATGAGCCAATGACAGCAGAGACAGAACCTGAACCCTCATTAGATGAAATTGCTTGGGCTATAAAGAACCTGAAGAATGGTAAATCACCTGGATGTGATGAGATACCAGCTGAACTAATTAAAGCGGGAGGAGAAGAAAGCATACACATATATCATGCATTATGTACAAAGATTTGGAAATATGGTATATGGCCAAAAGATTGGAAGAGAACTATCTTCATTCCAATACCAAAAAAGGGCAACCAGAAATTATGCACTGTATAGAACTGTTGTCCTGATCAGTCATGCAAGTAAAATTCTACTAAAAGTCATAATGCGAAGACTTCGTAAGAAAATGGAAGAAGAGATTAACGTGGTTCAAGCTGGATTTAGACAAGGAAGAGGAACAAGAGATCACATATTCAACATGCGTTTAATAATAGAGAAGTGCAGAGAATTCGATGTAAACCTATTCTCATGTTTTGTGGATTATTCAAAGGCATTTGACTGTGTACAACATCAGAAACTTTGGGAAATCATGAGGAATATGGGCATTCCATCACATGTAGTACAACTCATAAAAATGCTCTATGTAGACCAAAAAAGCAGCAGTTAGAATAGATGGCGAGACATCAGATTGGTTTGACATCAAGCAAGGAGTCCGTCAGGGCTGCGTGCTGTCACCCTATTTGTTTAACCTGTACGCCGAAAATATAATGAGAAATATAAGAGAATGATATAAACAGGGAGCATATATGATGCGCTAAATATCGGCGGTCATGACATACCAGAGATTCGATATGCTGATGATACAGTATTACTATCCACAACACAGAATGGCATAGAAAACCTAACAGTCCTCAACCCAATTGAATAGTGAAAATCACAACTTATATCTTAACATAGCAAAAACAAAGATAATGCATACAGATAAAACTACTATGGAGAAAGAAATATATATTAATGGGGGATATTGGAGGTGTGGAAAATTTTGAATATCTTGGGTCATTGATTACCAACAACGGTGACACAATGAAAGAAATTAAACGGCGACTATCCATTGCTCTTCAAAGACTAAAACAGCTGAATAAATTATGGAGTGGGACAGACAGAACTACAAAAATTAGATTTTTAAGAGCATGCATCTTTCCCATTGCAACATACGCCTGTGAGACATGGACACTTACTGAACAAGCTGAACAGCGCATAAACGCCTTTGAATATAAATGTTATAGACGAGTTCTAAGAATATCTTGGGTAAAGAAAAGAACAAATGCATCCATACTTCAAGAGTTGAATATTGAAGAAGGTTGACTAATGGAGGGGTATATGCCTGGGAAGAGAGGAAGAGGAAGGCCAAAGAGAAGATGGGTGCAGGATGTGGCAGATGATCTCCAGATGGGTGTATCAGACACGGGACATCTTGCTTGTGATGGAGAGGTTTTCCGGAAGGTTGTTATGGGAGCGAGGTTCTGCAAAGGACATGCTACTGAATGAATGAGGCTGTAAGTATTTCAACAAGACTCACACAGGGAAATCCCCATAGAAGAATTGCATAGAATCTACACGAGCTAAGAGTGCCAAGAAACGTAACTGATCATCACATCTCATATATGACCTAATGAATGTAAATGACATAATTCATACTCAGTAGAAATGGGATGAATGGAGCAAGAGATAAACAACGATACACGTGGGAAGATAACATCAAGAGATGGACGAACAGTAATCTGACAGAATGTACAGTCAGGGCGAGAGACAGTGTTTGAGATCCATTGCAGCCAACCTTCATTGTGGAGACAGCACCTGATTGATTGATTGATTGGTGAATGACATATTTCATCCTCCTTTCCACCTAACCAACCTGAAATGGATGTCAAGAATGTCCAAGAATATACAGGCAACCGGTGTTATACTGACCACAAGACCGATTGAATGTCGTTGGTCTATATACACATGGAATTAGTGTCACTGACTTAGTAGAACACATAACGAGAAAAGAGACTTTTATCTTAAATGTAATATCATGCACATATTTGTGTAGAAGTAAGATAAGTACACACAGTAAAGCAACCGTTCACACATTTTGAGGTTCAACCCCCCTTTCCCTTTCCCCAGTGTGGAATAATCCCTAAACCAACTAACGCCAAATTGCGAGTATATGGCACTAACCTTATCTCTGTATAGTCCAGCGGGCACTCGAGCGCTGCTGTCAATATCACGTGGGTGGTCTTTATTTCCCAGCACATTTGATGGTAACCGTTGTCGGCTAGCTTGACCAGGGAGCCCAGGTGAATACAAGCTTCGAACACATGACCTAAAGTTCTGGCAGATAAGCATACTAAACTGCGCTATCGCAAGACCCTGAAGTAAAGAAGGGTGGAAATTGTAAAAGTTTAGGGTCGTCTGGGGTAGTGTTGGTTGGACTGGAACACCAGAATACCTAGACAATAACTGGGCGTGCCTCTGCTGAACTATAGCGAATGTCTGTCCGATGAGGACAGGTCAGACGGACACATAATCAGACTGCTACCGGTACCATTACTCTGTCTGTCTGCCTGCCTGCCTGCCTGCCTGCCTGCTTGCCTGTCTGTCTGCCGCCGGCCGGTCAGAGGTCGGTCGGTCTGTCTGTCGGTCGGTCGGTCGATTGGTCGGTCGGTCGGTCTGTTCGAATCTGTCGGTCTGTCTGTCATTTACTGCCAATATAGTATCTTGCGGTGTATGGGGGGGGGGGGGGGGGGGGGGAGGAGGGAGGAGGTCTTTTGCCTGACTGGTACCTTTCTTCGCTGACTGTTGCAGATGAGTACTGGGCACGTATTGGAATGGCCTGAATGTCGTGGTGTCGGTTCTTGACTCAGCTCAACGCAACTAAACAACTCAAAGTCCGATAAGATCTTTGTTTATTAATTACCCCAAATGTATATTAATTACCACAAACAAATTATGATCGCAATGTAATTTTCATTTTGCAGGTTTACTCGAAGAAGGAGATAAACCAACAGACTTAGGAAGCATTACAAAGGCCAAAGACTTCTACAAGGCCTGCATGAATCTAGGTAAAGACTGGGGATTTCCAAATTGTCTTTAAAAAGTTTAATTTTATTTTACATTTCGTTCCATATTTTTCCCTTATGAACTCGTCTCTTCCATTAACCGTAGTAATTGAGATGTCTAATTTAGAAAACCACAACACTGCATGAATTGCATATAATCAACACTGTAAACATTACATTACTCCAACACACTGCATAAATTACACAAACCCAACACACTGCATACATTACATAACTCCAACACACTGCATACAATACATAACTTCAATACACTGCATACATAACATAAACCCAACACAATGTATACATTATATAACTCCAACACACTGCATACAATACATAACTCCAACTCACTGCATACATAACATAAACCCAACACACTGCATACAATACATAACTCCAACTCACTGCATACATAACATAAACCCAACACACTGCATACATAACATAAACGCAACACACTGCATACAATACATAACTCCAACTCACTGCATACATAACATAAACCCAACACACTGCATACATTACATAACTCCAACACACTGCATACATTACATAACTCCAACACACTGCATACTATACATAACTCCAACTCCGTGCATACATAACATAAACCGAAGACACTGCATACATTGCATAAGCCCAACATACTGGTACATTACATAACTCCACTGCACTTCATACATTACACAAACCCAACACACTGCATACATTACATAAGCCCAACACACTGCATACATTACATAAGCCCAACATACTGCATACATTACATAAACCCAACACACTGCATACATTACATAAGCCCAACATACTGCATACATTACATAAGCCCAACACACTGCATACATTACATAAGCCCAACATACTGCATACATTACATAAGCCCAACACACTGCATACATTACATAAACCCAACACACTGCATACATTACATAAGCCCAACATACTGCATACATTACATAAGCCCAACAAACTGCATACATTACATAAGCCCAACATACTGCATACATTAAATAAGCCCAACACACTGCATACATTACACAAACCCAACACACTGCATACATTACATACGCCCAACACACTGCATACATGACATAAGCCCAAAATACTGCATACATTACATAAGCCCAACACACTGGTACATTACATAAGCTCAACACACTTCATACATTACACAAACCCAACACCCTGCATACATTACATAACTCCAACACACTGCATACAATACATAACTCTCACACACTGCATACATTACATAAACCCAAAAATTGCACACATTACATAACTCCAATACACTGCATACAATACATAACTCTCACACACTGCATACATTACATAAACCCAAAAATTGCACACATTACATAACTCCAATACACTGCATACAATACATAACTCTCACACACTGCATACATTACATAAACCCAAAAATTGCACACATTACATAACTTCAATACACTGCATACATAACATAACTCCAACACACTGCATACATAACATAACTCCAACACACTGCATACATAACATAAGCCCAACATATTGGTACATTACATAAGTCCAATACACTACATACATTACACAATCCCAACACACTGCATACATTACATAAACCCAACATACTGCTTACATTACATAAACCCAACATACTAATTTAAATTACATATCACCAACATACTCCCGCATTACATAACACTAACATACTGCATACATTGAATATCACCAACACACTGCATACATTACATATCACCAACATACTGCATACATTACATAACACCAACATACTGCATACATTACATAACACCTACATACTGCATACATTACATAACACCAACAAGCTTAATATATTACATAACCCCAACATACAGCATATAATACATAACACCAACGTACTGCACACATTACATAACACCAACATACTGCGTGCATTACATAATACCAACATACTGCGTACAATACATAACCCCAACACACTGCATGCATTACATAAACCCAACATACTGCATGTAAATAAGCAAATTAGGCAGAGATATATATATCCCTATCTTTGTGCTGCTTCTTCTTCAACAACAGCTACTACAACCACTATTACAACCAACATCATCACCACCACTTCCACTACAACAACAGCTACTACAACCAACACCACAGCCCCAACTACTGCCACATTGTTCTGCAATGACTGCTGTTTCTCTTTCATGACCAGATGTCATCAACGCCAGGGGAGACCAACCCCTGAAGGACTTGTTGATGTCGGAGTTCGGAGGCTGGCCGATGATCACCAGCAACTGGTCCGAGGCCAACTTTGACCTCGTGGCTAGCTTGACCCGCTTAAATAGCTTCAGTCTGTACCCGGTCATTTCGTTTTCGGTGGGATTTGACAACAAGAACTCCACCAAGAACGTATTCAAGGTCAGATAATTTGTATGTTCATCATCTTTAATTCGAGGCTTATGTATCAGTTTCGTAACACCAACATCACAATATACAAAACGCTGATCAGACCAGTTGTGCTGTATGGCTCTGAAACCTAGAGTACAACGAAAGGAGACGAAGCCTTGTTACAAACCTTTGAGAACAAAGTTTTAAGACGCATCTTTGGACCCATTAAGGATACACAAAGTGGAGAGTGGAAAAGAAGAAGTAACAAAGACATTTATTATCTGTTTCAAGTCCCCGCTAATCACTGGTATCATGAAGGCTAATAGACTACAATGACTGGGGCATATAGAAAGAATGGAAGACAATAGAGAAACAAAACTCGCTTTCACTCAGGAAATAAATGACCGTAGACCCCGAGGTAGACCAAGAAGACGGTGGAGAGATAATACATATACAGACCTACAAGCACTTGGAATCAACGACTGGCAAGAGAAGGTCAACCAGAGAGACGAATGGAGACGGATTGTATCTACAGCAAAGAACCTCAATGGCTCGGAACGCTGAAGAAGAAGAAGAAGAATCTTTAATTGCATTATTGGAGAAAACTAAGGTTTTATTTATTCCTAACGTCTGGTCGCCGACTTTTGTGGCGAAGGGGTTACAACTGCAATTCGTAACCCCGCATACCGCATACGAAACACTGTTGTGGGTGATTTGGAAGCAGACAGTCTTGCGTTGGTTTCAATACACAATTGAGTGTCGGTCGTTCAGAACGCAATTTTAAACTACTAAACATAAACCTGCCCAGGAATCACAAACAGCCAAGCAAAAAACAACATAAGGTCGATAAGAGTATACCAGGGTCATTAGCAGAATTGATTACTTACGGATAGAAGAGGGAAGCAGGCGGGGGAAGAGAAAAAGAAGACAAAGAAACATAATAAGAGGAACAACACCAAGAGGAAAGAAGAAGAAAAAGACGAAGAAAACAGAGAGAAAGAAGAAGACAACAAGCCAGAAGAAGAGATGGAAGAAGAAACGGAAGGCGATGAGAAGGTGAGGGGGAGGATACAGAATAGGAGAAAGAGCAGTGGAGGAAACATACGAGACGTTGAGAAGGAGACCGCAGAGAACGTGGGGCTAAAGGATGATGACGATATGGAAAAGTAGTAGTAATGCAGAGAAGAGGAAAATTAAATGGCAGATACGGGCGGGTGGGGTAGGATAAGTTGCCGGAGATGTGATGGAAGAGAAGGAATCAGCGACAATAATCAGTGGCATTACGGAATCTAGTACAAATGGCTTGAGTGGTTCCACGTTGTGGCTCGTAACCTTCTTACCATTCGAAAAGAAATTAGCATATGATTATCAGTCAGTAACATGGACAATTATGTTTCTACATATCTCGTGATTTCCAACGTAATGTATAAATTCCCGTGCAGGTGTTTTTGTATGCTCTGGTGACAAGACGTCTTCGGTTCACTTTCTATATTCCTTTTTATCCCTTAATTTGTTATTAGAATATGTTCGTGTGTTCCTGGCTGTGTTGCTGTCATGTGTAAATATCCAACCAGATCTAGCATTCATCAGTGTTGTCGTCTTCATCTAATTTAAAACACATTTAGTTGCATGTCCCTCACAGGACGTAGCAGTCAGCCCCAGTATTTTGGCTGTTCGTGATTCCTGGGCAGATTATACGTTCAGTAGTTTGCCATTGCTTTCTGAACGACCAGCACCGCAGTGTTTAGAACCCGGGTATACGGGATTACAAATCGCGTCTGTAAAACCCTTCGCCAAGGAGCAGTCTTCATGTAATGCCATTGTCTGTATTGCCACATTATGGCATGGTCTGTTTCTTTGATATGGTCATTAGTTTTATTTTCTTACTATTCAAGCTGAGCCACCTTTTCGTTGTCTAATTTCAGTTTCTTTCAGCCTACTACTGCTGATCTACTGATACTACTACTACTACTACTGCTACTAATACTACTACTGCTACTATTACTATTGCTATTACTGCTACTAATACTATTACAATTACTGCTACTGCAATTACTACTACTACTTCTATTGCTGCTTCTGCTACTGCTGCTGCTGATGCAACTACTACTACTACTACTACTACAACTACTACTACTACTACTACTACTACTACTACTACTACTACTACTACTACTACTACTACTAATAATAATAATAATAATAATAATAATACCGCTACTATTCCTGCAATTACTACGACTACTACCACCACCACCACCACCACCACCACCATCACCACTACTACTACTACTGCTGCTACTCCTACTCCTACTATTACTACTACTACTACTACTACTACTACTACTACTACTACTACTACTACTACTACATTACTCTACTACTACTGCTACTACTACTATTACTACTACTACTACTACTACTACTACTACTACTACTACTACTACTACTACTACTACTACTACTACTACTACTACTACTACTACTAGTGATACCATCCATACTTTTGATTTTGTTACTAGTTCTCAGCCATATCATTGCTATCATTGTTTGAACGTAGTAAGTATTCCGACCAACTCCTCAATAAGTAGACAAATGCTCTATATAATTTTACTGACTCTAGGCTAGACTGCATCTTCCTATAACTAGTGTACAGTCATGCAGGGGACAAGATCAACATTAAATATATGATTCCATCCATCCATCATGTGCCATGATGATAAGTGTGGGAGGTCATGTTC